>ML099099.1:16089-26928 GCA_003697995.1 Taxidea taxus jeffersonii
TGTTTCAATGGGCACCGGTACACGGGAGCAAACAAGGTCTGTGACCATAGCTGCAGGCTCACGCCAGCAGCCTGTGACTGCAGATTTCTCATATGTCGACAGGCTTTGGGTCTTGTGCCCACGTCACAGAGGAACTTGCCACCCATCAGCCTGGAGTCCTCCGATGTTGCTAGGACATAACCATGCCTTTCGTGAACTCCATCACTGACCTCTCCATAACCAGTCGGCATATCCTTCTTGCCTTCATGCTCAGAAACTTTTGGTAGGTTCAGGGTGAGACTGAGACCTGCTTTCACCCTGACATAGCTCCAGGTAACCAGCCCAAGTGGGAGGAGGAGCAGCTCCTGCCTCCCTGGGATCATCAGAGGCTGCTGATGTTTGCCCAAAGAAACCAGGAACAACGGAGTGACCAAAAAGGCTCAGCACCATTCATGAATCCGTGGCCTGCCTGGCGTCCCAGCTCCCTTCTCTGAAACTGCTCTCTGGTCTCCTGCCTCTGTATCAGTAAAGATCGAATGAAGCTCCTGTTTGGCCTTTAGGACGTGGGTCCCACAGGCAACACCTGTTATTCCCCCCATCATAAAGGATATCTGTTAATATGGAGGGAGACTCATTTTAGAAGTCCGTTTTTGACATCACTAACCACTGTATGTCAGGGCACTATACCCTAACAGAGCTGCAGGCTGAGCAATGATGTTCCTAGTGTGGCTTGGCTCTGGAGGGCCTGGGGGCATCCTGGGCTTTGGGGTGACTCAGCAGCTCTCAGCCAGGGGAGACTTTGCTCCCTTCAGCAATTTCTAGAGAAATTTTTTGTTGCCGCAGCTTGGTATGTGTGTGATGGGGGGAGACAATATTGGCATTTGGCGGACAGAGGTCAGAAATGCAGCTGAATGAACATCCTGCAGGGCCCAGAATAACCCCCCATGACCAAAAAACATGATCCAACCTTGAATGTTTATCTTGCCAAGGTTGAGAAAAGAGGTCTAAATGGATAATTACTTTTTTCCCCAAAAGCTTAAAAATTATTTTATCAAACAAAAACTTAGAATTCATACAAAATGAACCAATGTGATTTTTTTTTCTTGCTCTGTATCTGCTATATTCTCTATGATAGAATATGTATACTATGATTGGATGCATTTTATGTTACAAATATGTATTTTTGTCATAAATATGTATTCTATGTTATAGATAAGCATTTTATGTCATAAATATATGTTTAGTATTATCATTTGTTGTAGTATAATTATATAAATGATAATAAATAATATCATGATATAGAATGATTCTATATACAACAAAACAAGTAAGGAAGGTAATAGGGGTAATAGAATGCACAAAGAAGTAATAGATGGTCTACTGAAAACTTCAGGGTAAGAGTGCAGGTTATACCCATAGACAAGTGTGAGCAATCCTTCCTGTTGGCCATGGTTGTCCAACAACCCGCAGGAAAAACACCTGGGCTCTGTGTCAATTTCTGGACTCTGCTCAGACCCACTGAATAGAATTACTGGGGCTGGAGCCCAAGATTCTGCAGAAGTTCTTCAGGAAATTGCAATGTTCACCAAAGTCCCAGAACCAAGTACCACCCCTTCAAGAAATAAAACATCTTCATGTCTAGAATCCCAGATGATACCAGACTCAGCTCTGAGCGGTGGGCAGGGAAGGTCCAATGATTAGGTGTATGGACAGTGGAGTTTAAGGTTTATCTCCCTCACCAGGGCCAGGCTGTACATTTTAAGTGCTCCGGAAGGACTGGCGCTCATGCCATTATGCTTCTTTGCCACAGAGCCTCTCATCTGAAGGATAATGAGGGGCTGTTCTACATTTCACCCAAATGTGTCCGCCATCTTCGGAGAAGAAGGCACACAGTTGACTCTCCATTAGTATTTACAAACCAAAAAAGAGTCATATGGATCTTAAATTGCTGATGGATCAGGCAGTCTTAACTCTCCCCACTTCTGACTGGAGAGCAAAAATCAAATCAATTACTCATAAACACTTGTGATAAGATTAATTTAATTTTTTTCTTAAACAAAGAGGGTAAATTAAAAGAATCAGCTTGCTTCTTCCCACACTGTAGTGACAAGATTAAAAATTAAATTTATACATATTTCATTTCTACATAATAAAGCCTTTTTGCAAAAAGAAAAAAAATACCACAGTTCATCTAATTAAATCAAAGAAAATTGCCTGCAGCGATGCTACAGTATTACAATTAAGCCACTGCCAAAACCAGCCCTCAGAATTCTTAAACACTACTCAGGGTTTAAATTCCAAATCAGCTTTTGGTGGGTGTGTAAGTATGTGTGTGTGTGAATTTTGGGGGTGACTTTGGGGAAATGTAGAGTCTTCTCCTATGTCAGTGCATAAGGGTGGGGAAAGGATTTTCAAACAACCTGGAATCACTGATACATTGAAGACAGCAAGATCTAATTTGCATTAAAAAAAGAACTCAGCCTAAAGTTTAGGAAAAGTAACAAACAAGAGCGTTCACCCTTTTGTTTGTTTTGTTTTGTTTTTCATCTCCCAAAGAGTAAAAGCATTACTAACTTGGAATTTAGATGCTTCCAATAAAACCCTTGACAGTAGTATGATTTCTCGAAGTCTGCAAAGATTGCTTGTACGGTGATAAAGACACAGTCGGTGTGTGGTCCCTGCCTTTTCAAGAACTGCGGAGTCCAGGTACCATTAGAAATGACACCCAGTGACACTTCAACTCAGCCTGGGGCTTGAAGAGAGCTGGCTCAGGCCTCCTCACAAAGACTTCGTTATTCGGAGGCTAGACAGGTTGGTGGAGGTGACCATGCCCCCACCCCAGGGGCAAAGAAGCCCCGCATATGGCCCCCACCTTCCTGCACACAATATGGTCTTCAGGAAGTTCCCAATTTGGTTTCTGATGACATTCTGGCAGGACTGAAGTTTGTTCTTGGAAGTCAGGCCGTGGAATGGGGAGAGGCTCACACGTGCTGGCCTGAGTCCTGGTTTTGGTGAATCATTCATGCCTTCTTCTAGGTCAAAACGATGTTCCATGACAGGTGCTGAGCAAATGTTTACTGAATAGACATTTCTTTCAGCAGCAGCCTGGCAAGCAGTGTCATGGGCCCGGAATAGCCTGTGAGGGTCACCACATTCTCTGTTCCTTCTGGCTGGTGGAGGGCAAGTGTCTGAGTTTGGGGACCATGTGTTTACTTGGAAGCTGAGCGTTCTCTGAAAGTCACAGTAGGAACCAGCTAGCAGAGGGCTTTTTAAAGTCTGTCCCCAAGCACCTTGTCGTTTGATCCTGGCAATGTCCCCAGGGATGTGCAAGAAGTCCACGACTGTTTATCTGAAATCCCCCAAACCAGAAAACTCTGAAAGCCAGATGTTTGTTCATAAATTTGGCATAAACTAATGTGGCAGCAAAAACTGAACAGAACAAACGTGATATTATTTATGATCTTCATGTCGCCCGCAGAATGAAGACAAGCATAGATTTGGCAGTAGAAATATCGATGAGTTTAATTATGGGATGCCCTCCCAGCCCCCCTGGTGGAGCACATGATATATGGGATACGTGCCTATTACCTGCATGAGGTGTGGATTGCTGCATATAGCAAAGGAGCCCCAAATTCAGCAAATAAAAGGGCATGCACTTCTCATCCTGTCCAGGTAGGTCAAGAGTCTGCATGTCTTGTCTGGGTCTGTCCTCTGCTCGGGTGTCAGGAGGCTGTAGTCATCCATGGTCTCTCACTTGGCCACAAGATAGTCCGCAATGGAGGCCACCATCATCTCTGACTGGGACTGGATCCTCTTCCAAGGTGACCCATGTCGCGCTGGCAGGATTCAGCTCTCAGATGCTGGACGAGGACCTCAGCTACCTGCTGGCCATTGGCCATTCCTTCCCAGGTAGCCTGCTCCATTAAAACACTCACATAACAGACCAGAGAGAGAAATACCAGGGGGATGGGAGTTAGAATCTTTTGTGACCGAATCTTAGAAATGATCCCTTCTCTCCTCTCCATATCCTTTCATTAGATGGGAGTCCTAGGTCTAGCCCCCACCCAAGGGAACATGACTTCACAGAGGCACAAACACCAAGGGAGGGAGGATGAGGAAGCCGAGTCGCAAACCAAGGGACCCACATTATCACCCCTAAGTTCTGAACAGTTAATGTTCTAGATTTCAAGACTGATGAGGGGTGAGTAAACACGTGAGCTCAGGTCCTCCCACACTTACCTTTTGCTCTCCTCATGTGACACGCTCTAACTCCATCTTCAGAATGGTTAAAGATCGCCTAGTGGAAAAGGACACACTCTGGAGTTCCCACAAGCCTCAGCTTGACTCTGCATCCCATCGCTCACAAACTTCCCCATGTGGCCATGGGCAAGGTGCATAGGGTCTCTGAACTTCGGTTTCTTCATCTGTAAAATTAAAGATCAGGCTACTCTGTTGGCGCTGTTGCCCAGGGGGTGCATGAGCATGCGTGGAGGGGTCCTGCATGGCCCTGTGGATGGCAGGTGCTGGGTTAGTGGAAGCGCCTTCTCCTGTGAAGCTCCCCTAACCTTTGCTCTCCCTCCCCCTGTGTCCTGTGAAAGTCTCGAGTGGCAGGGAAGCATGACCACCCCATTTTACAGATGGGGAATTGGAGGTTTGGAGGATGCTGAGAGATCTGCCAAATACCCCTGTCAGAACCACTACCTGAGGTTAATTTAGGAATCTGGTTATGAATTTATTTTTTGTTTCCGTGACCAGAATATGGGCTCCATGAGAGAAGGGACCTCAGTGTATCCTTTACAGCCTCTTCCCCAGCACCCCAACTCCTAACTTCACAAGGTCATTGCTTTGCGAACCTTTGTTTGAGAAATTGGTGCATGAGCCCAACTTTCTTTCCTCTACTGTTCCTCAGCTGGGACCCCACTGCTAGTCTGCTGGGGACACTGAAGGCTGTAGCATTCACTCAGTGGCCTCGAAGTACATTTGTATTCATTCATTCACTCATTCATTCGTTTTTGGTTGCTAGTTCTGGGACAATCAGACACAAGAGAATGTGAGCAAAGCCTCACAAATTCAGAAACTTTTAAAACAGCTTTCAAAGACCTTCCAAAGCCCATTCATGGATCACTGGGATGTGAGCCCCAACTTTGGGAGGCATTTGGATGGAGATTGTCCCACTTTCATATGAATTAGCCTGCACCTAACCAGCATTGCTTTTTTTCCGAAACACAAACCCACAGCAGTGAAATAAGACAGAATTTGACTTTCAATTTGCCCTGTCTTCTTAGCCCCGACGTTGGCTTTTAGGACTGAACCCTATGGTTACTACTTCTTCCCTCCCTCCAATTCCAGCCCTGGGAGAACACACCAGTGTGGACAGCTTCACTTCAGCAAGATCTGAAGACAGGCTCATGTCCATAAGGGTTCCCTTCTCCCCCCCGGTCTCCTGTTCTCAGATCTTGTCACCCTCCTAAGCCTACTGCCTGCACAGTTTCCCTCAGGGATCTTTATTTGGCTCCAAACCCAGGGAAGCCATACCTAGTGGGGATTCCCAGGCAATGTGTCCTATACCACGAGGTTCAAGTGTAGGAAGGAAGGGCCTGTCATTCTCAGGCCCTTTGGTCTGGGGAGTGTGGGACAGTGCTGTAGGCAGCCACCTAACTTCCCCACCTACTAACCCTAAATAACTCGGGCATGGCTTCCAGTGCCAATTCTTCTTATTGTTAAAAATACTAAGACCTAGGGCTCCTGAGTGGCTCAGTTAGTTAAGCACCTGCCTTCACCTCAGGTCATCATCTCAGGGTCCTGGAGTTGAGCCTCACTTGGGCTCCCTGCTCAGTGGGGAGCCTGCTTCTCTGTCTGACTGCTGCTCTCCCTGCTTGCACTCTCTCGCTTCCTCTCTCTCTCTCAAATAAATGAATAAAATTAAAAAAAAATACTAAGTGCTAAATTCTGAGTGTTTACCATGTGGTTAGGTGCTTTTCTTCCATGGCCACAATACTCCATTTTAATAATTAGTCATGGAATTTAATATCGTTGTCCTGTTCAACTTGAAGAAAATCAGTTTAAGGGACTTTCCCAAAATCACAGAGGCAATACCTATTGGAACTTAAAACATTGGCATTATGATTTTAAATCTATGCCTGTGTTTAACCACATGGTTAGCCTGATCTTTCTTCTTTAGATTTTCCATGATCTACTGATAGGAGCATTCTGTGAGCAGAGATAACTATGTTATAAAACAGAAAGTTTTATAGGAGAGGGTTAATGAAATGCTGTCAGCATTCTGAAGAGGGAAGAATAATTTCCGGCTAGGTATCAAGGAAGGCTTTCTGGCAGATGTGGCATCAGCTCTAGAAATCTGTAACATAGTGTCTTGAACACCCAGGCTCTGCAGTGCCCCAAGCTCCACCTTCTTCCTCTTCCATCAATGTGGTCCTTCTTTCTTCTCCTTCTTCCCCTGCTCAATCTCACCCATTCTTTTTTGTCAAACCAAGACCTTGTGTTTTCTGGGATGTTCCTCTGGAAAAAACACAAGAATTTCTACATAGAAGTAAGTCCATGTGGTTTGAAGAATTATTAGAGATCACACCTATCCATCTGGAAGTGTGTGGCTATTGTCCATGGAAGCACCTCAGAGAACAGTAGGGTGTAGAAGGCCAGTGGGTTAGTGCCTTGGAGAACCAACCACAGATAAAAGCCTAAAAGATTTTCTTGGCAGCAAGAAGAAAAAAAAAAAAATCAAAGAGCCAGGCATGCCGGTATGGGCATGCCATCAGTAACAGCTGGTTCCTGGAAGAGTTGGGGATGAAGCCTGCGGAAGTTGCCCTCAGCCCCATGGGTGAGGTCATGGACATCTGCTTGGATTACCACATACCACCTGCCTTGTGAAACTATGTGGTAAGTTACCTTAGAAATTCTTTCATGTTATATCTGGGTGACCTAGTACATCACAATCTTTGAGACTCTGGCCAGGGGTATGTATTTTGTAAAAATACATACCCCTGGCCTGAGCATCTACCAGCTTTGTAGATGGTTCTGAGACAGTCTATCAGATCACAAAGTCTGTTCTGGAGTAAGAAAGTGAGTGTCATGCTTCGGTCATACCCAGGAGCATGGGTGCCTGAGTGGAGGTGCCTCAAGTGCGTAAACCCACATGTGATACCAGTGCATCTCAAGCTCTAGTGTGTGGAGATTAGACCCTGTTGTCTGGCAGTTTTCCCCTTTGAAGCTTTCATCAGGTCATTGTTCACCTGCTCCTGGAAGGGGATGATTTGTTAGTCACTGCCACAAGGAAGAATTTTCATTCAGATATCAGATTTGGGAATAAGGACCCATTGCTATTAGCAGTAGAGAGAGGATGAGAAAATGCAGCTCCAGAGACACAGAGGCCTCTGGTCAAACCTGAGTCTTTCTCATAGCCTGGAGCAGAGAAACACAACTGTCTATCCATCTCCCACCCTGGGAAGTGTCTACAGCAGCTGGCTGCTGCTGGACACAGAACTGTCTTCTCAGAATGAAAACTGACCAGTCCATTCACAAAGCAATTGGAGAAGAAGAAAAGAATCCCAATGGCTATTTGACCCCACTATCTAGCTTAAGGAGGCAGAGCAAGCAAACGTTTTTTTCCCCTGGGTCATGACACTGAAATTAAACTTTCTGGCCAAACTGATAAAGCAAATCACAGCAATGAGGTTCATACTTTGTTGTCCCAGAAAGGCTAGTTGCCATCATGGTCATCGTTTTACTAATTCGATCTTTTCATAAACATAATTATGAGGTCATTTTGCCCAATATCACTAAGTTATACATGGAGAAACTGAGTCCTGACTAAGATCCCCTACCCAGTCAGTGGCCTGTGCAGTCAGAGTCACCCATGCTCTATGGTTTCCCAAAGAAGATAAGTGGTTGCAAGTCCCTAAGCAGGACGACAGTTGGTGAAACAGACCAGCCAGGACCTAGACAGACAGGGGCTGAGGACCTTCCACCAAAACTATGCATGCCATGGAAGAAGCAAGACAAGAACAGACAAGGGACCTGAGACACAGCCTTCTGGACTTAATTTGCCACAAGAAGATGCATTCAATAGTTGGAGGTAACATACAAATTATCAAATGTTTGATAATTTTAGAAAACCACTGTCTGTGGGACAAAGTACATCCCATACACTTTCTTAACTTGTCAGCCCGTTAGAAGTTCTTGCTCCCACTTTCTAGTTGAGTAATGAGGTTTCTAGGGGTAAAGTGACCTGCTGTAGCCACTGAGCATGTCATTTAGAGGGCAAGAATTCAAACCCAGGCTATCTGGGTGCTTGTCACCCATTCTTTCCATGCCGGTCACATTGCTTCCTTCATGCAGGCTGGCACTTGCATTCTCAAAGGTCATAGGAAAGGAAGTATACCACTTTCGGAATATTTGGAAATCAGGACCGTTCTGCTTCTTCAGAAAGCAAGAATTTGCTGGAGACAAACGAGGACTAAAAAATCCAGAGAGTTTGAATGTTTCTCATATAACAATAAACCATCTGTGGTTTTGCTGTGAGAAGTGTTTATTCATTACTCAAACACCTACGGAGTAGGTACTGTATATTAGCTGCATGGCTAGACCTTAGAAAGGTCGGGGGGGGAATTGTTCCAAGATTCTGCCTCTCAGGAACTCAAGACCAAGAAAATAAGACATGGTGATCATGTAATTGCTCTTAAAGATTTCATCATACATCCCTGTTCATTCTGTGTTGCTTGCTTCCTCTTCCTGTGGAAACTGGGTTGTCCTTGCCTCATTGACTCCGGACTCGGTCAGTGGGATGTGGGAGAAATAAAACATATCATTGCCAAGCCAAAGCTTTAAAATGCATTCCAAATTTTTCCCATCTCTCTTCTGCATTCTGACATGATGATGGTAACTCCCAGGTAAATGTTGCTCCAACTGCCTGGGATCCAGAATGAGGAAACATTTGGAACAGAGCTTTACCTCACAGAGCTGTATCCTAGAACAGAGTCAACCTACAACCTACATAGACTATAAGTGAGAAATGAATATTGCTCTACATTACTGAGACTTTGGGGTTGTTTGTTATAGAAGGAAAGCTAACAGATGGTGTGGACATGAAAATTACACCAACCAATTCTAATACAAGGTGGAAACTGATGAGTTCTAAGAGAAATACAGTTTTTTGAGTCTATAGAAAGAAACAAATTGTTTCTGTTGATAAAAAATCAGGAAGGAAGGCCCTACGGAGATGTGAGGTAGACACTGAGCTGAGCAGGAATTGAACATGGCAATAAGGTGGAACAGGTTCTGATGCTCGCATTGCTCAGGGCTGGAGCAGGAGGTTAGGGAGGGGTCTGTCAGGTTAGAATATTGGATAAAAACCTGTTTCTTCTTTGTTATCCTATGAATTCTTTAGGCCTGTACTCATTTTGGTGAACTACTGTGTAGGTATGGAATCTCAAGAACTCGGATCATAATGGACTAACTTCTCCCCCGAGATGCTCCGGTGGCATGTTCGATGTGATGTACATTTGATGGAGATCTGGGGGCCTACCCCAGATTCACAAGTGAGGGGAAGCGATGAGACAAGATATGAGAAGAGCTGAGCTTATTCCTATTCTTAAGATTAAAAGGCTTTGTGATTTTGGATTATGTTCTTCTGCTACCTGACCTCAATTCCCCCTCCCATTTACCTAGGCGATGGAGAAAGAATCTCTAAGGACTCTTTCAACTCTGAAAACTCTGAGCTGCTAAGGATTCATTTTCATGAAAGACTCCAATGTTAGGTTTGATTTCAGCTGCCAATTAAGTGTCACATCACACACACATATAAGGTTGCTATGTTGACCCAGACAATGGAAAACATCAGCTTTGTCTATGATAAAGGTCTCCCAGTTAATTGCCAGTCTCCTCACTCCCCTGGGTCTTATTCTTTCACGTTCATGTTAACCTTAAATTTCCCTCTGTCATTTCTTAAAAATCTGCATGTATTCTTTAGAGAGCTTTTGTTTCTCTCACTCTTTAAATCTTAACTCTTTATAAACAAATGCTGAATCCCATATACAAGTTCTTCCATTTCCATCTTTCTTATTTCCCTCTCTAATTCTGACAGAACCTTCAGTTTCTCATCCTAGGACTTTTTCCGAGATGTCCAAGCTGAAAACCTGAGTTATTCCTGCCGTTTAACTCTTATCTTTCAGAAAATTCTGTTGTGATGTGCATGGGGTGTTATACGTAACTAATGGATCATTGAACACTACAGCAAAAACTAACGATGCACACTATGGTGGCTAGCTGAACACAGTAAAAAAATTAAAAAGTAAAATTTAAGAATATGCAAGAAAATTCTGTTGGTGCTGTATTAAAAATACATCCCACATCTCAGTTCTTCTCACCAACTCCAGTATGATCTCTGCACCCTCTTATCAGTAGTGACTATAGTCTAACCAGCATCCCTGGTTGTCCCCAGTCCCCACTAGTAGTAAATGTGATTTGGCAGCTATGACAATGTGCTGCTCAGATCTTCTGCTGCATAGCCAATGGATGATCCCAGCTGCTGTTCCTCCAGATCTACCACCATATTTGTGCCAAGGCTATGCTTTTCAAAGGCTGTCCCCAGCCCATGACCAAGCACACTGGAGGGATTAATGCAGGACCACTCCTACAAGGGGTAGGACTCCACCAATTGGTAGCTTGGCTCAAAAACAACCGCTGGTTTGGTAAAACCTTTCTTAGAATAGTCCAAGCATTAAGGACGGCATACAATGTGATGGGCACTGGGCTTATACGCAACTGATAAACTATTGAACACTACATCTGAAAACTGTTGTACTATATGTTGGCTAATTGAATTTAAACTAAAAAAAAAAAAAA
>ML099100.1:8868-32617 GCA_003697995.1 Taxidea taxus jeffersonii
GTCAGGAAATGACAGATGCTGGCGAGGATGTGGAGAAAGGGGAACCCTCCTACACTGTTGGTGGGAATGCAAGCTGGTGCAACCACTCTGGAAAACAGCATGGAGGTTCCTCAAAAAATTGAAAATAGAGCTACCTTATGACCCAGCAATTGCACTACTGGGTATCTATCCTAAAGATACAAACGTAGTGATCCAAAGGGGCACGTGTACCCGAATGTTTATAGCAGCAATGTCCACAATAGCCAAGTTATGGAAAGAACCTAGATGTCCATCAACAGATGAATGGATAAAGAAGAAGTGGTATATATATATACAATGGAATACTATGCAGCCATCAAAAGAAATGAAATCTTACCATTTGCGATGACATGGATGGAACTAGAGCGTATTATGCTTAGTGAAATAAGTCAATTGGAGAAAGACAACTACCATATGATCTCCCTGATATGAGGAAGAGGAGATGCAATGGGGGTGAGGGTTAAGGGGGTAGGAAAAGAATAAATGAAACAAGATGGGATCAGGAGGGAGACAACCCAAAAGAGACTCCTAATGTCATAAAGCAAACTGAGGGGGGGTGGTTGGCAGAGGGTGGTGGGGTTACATTATATGTTTAAATAAAAATAAAAAAATTTAAAAAAACCTCTTCACAAAGTGTAAGGATAGAGGGTACATTCCTCGATATCATCAAAGCCATCTATGAAAAACTCACAGCAAATATCATTCTCAATGGGGAAAAACTGAGAACTTTTCCCCAAGGTCAGGAACACAGCAGGGATGTCCATTATCACCACTGCTATTCAAAATAGTACTAGAAGTCCTAGCCTCAGCTATCAGACAACAAAAAGAAACTAAAGGCATCCAAATTGGCAAAGAAGTCAAACTATCACTCTTTGCAGATGATATGATACTTTATGTGTAAAACCTAAAAGATTCCACTCCAAATCTGCTAGAACTCATACAGGAATTCAGTAAAGTGTCAGGATATAAAATCAAGGCATACAAATCAGTTCCTTTATATACACCAACAACAAGACAGAAGAAAGAAAAATTAAGGAGTCAATTACATTTACAATTGCATGCAAAACCATAAGATACCTAGGAATAAAGCTAACCAAAGAGGCAAAGAATCTACTCAGAAAACTATAAAGTACTCATGAAAGAAATTGAGGAAGACACAAAGAAATGGAAAAATATTCCATGCTCATGGATTGGAAGAACAAATATTGTGAAAATGTCTATGATACCTAAAGCAATCTACATGTTTAATCCAACCCCTATCAAAATACCATCAATTTTTTTTTCAAAGAAATGGAACAAATAATCCTAAAATTTATATGGAAGCAGTAAAGACCCTAAGTAGCCAGAGGAATGTTGAAAAAGAATAGAAAGTTGGTGGCATCACAATTCCAGACTTCAAGCTCTATTACAAAGCTGTCATCATCAAGACAGTATGGTACTGGTACAAAAACAGACACATAGATCAATGGAACAGAATAGACAGACCAGAAATAGACCCTCAACTCTATGATCAACTAATCTTCCACAATGCAGGAAAGAATGTCCAATGGAAAAAAGACAGCTTCTTCAACAAATGGTGTTGGGAAAATTGAACAGCCACATACAGAAAAATGAAATTGGACCATTTCCTTACACCACACACGAATATAGACTCAAAATGGATGAAGGACCTCAATGTGAGAAAGGAATCCATCAAAATCCTTGAGAAGAACACAGACAGAAACCTCTTCAACCTCAGCCACAGCAACTTCTTCCTGGAAACATCACCTAGAAACATCCCTTGCAAGGGAAGGAAGGGCAAAAATGAACTATTGGGACTTCATCAAGATCAAAAGCTTTTGCACAGCAAAGGAAACATTCAACAAAACCAAAAGACAACTGGCAGAATGGAAGAAGATGTTTGCAAATGACATATCAGATAAAGGTCTAGTATCCAAAATCTATAAAGAGCTCAGCAAACTCAACAACCAAAGAACAAATAATCCAATCAAGAAATGGGCAGAAGACATGAATAGACATTCCTGCAAAGAAGACATCCAGTTGGCCAACAGACACATGAAAAAATGCTCAACATCACTTGGCATCAGGAAAATATGAATCAAATCCACAATGAGATACAACCTCACACCAGTTAGAATGGCTAAAATGAACAAGTCAGGAAATGACAGATGTTGGAGAGCATGCAGAGAAAAGGGAACCCTCCTATACTGTTGGTGGGAATGCAAGCTGGTGCAGTCACTCTGGAAAACAGCATGGAGGTTCCTCAAAAAGTTGAAAATAGAGCTACCCTACGGCCCAGGAATCGTCCTACTGGGTATTTTCCCTAAAGATACAAATGTAGTGATCCAAAAGGGCACGTGCACCCAAATGTTTATAGCTGCAATATCCACAATAGCCAGACTATGGAAAGAACCTAGATGTCCATCAACAGATGAATGGATAAAGAAGAAGTGGTGTATATATATACAATGGAATACCATGCAGCCATCAAAGGAAATGAAATCTTGCCTTTTGCAACAACATGGATGGAACTAGAAGGTATTATGCTGAGTGAAATAAGTCAATCAGAGAAAGACAATTATCATATGATCTCCCTGATATGAGGAATTTGAGAGGTGGAGTGGGGTGGGGTTGGTGGGTAGGGAAGGAAATAAATGAAACAAGATGAGATCAGGAGACAAACCTTAAGAGACTCTTAATCTCACAAAACAAACTGAGGTTTGCTTGGGGAAGGCAGGTGTGGAGAGGGTGGTTGGTTTATGGACATTGGAGAGGGTATGTGAAATGGTGAGTGCTGTGAAGTGTGCAAGTCTGACGATTCACAGATCTATACCTCTGGGGAAATAATACATTATATGTTAATAAAAATAATTAATTAAAAAAAGAAATAAGACCAATTTATAAATTCTTCAAGACAACTGAAGAGAAGGGAATGCTTGCCAACTCATTCTATGTGGCCAGCATTACCCTTATACTAATTTCTGACAGAGATATTATAAGAAAACTTATAATATTATATTATTATTATTATATTATATTATAATATTATAAGAAAGACCCAATGTACCTCATGAACATAGATGCAAAAATTATAAATAAAATGTTAGTAAATTGAATCCAGCAATATGTAGAACAATTAGGTGAGGTTAACATTTTAAAATGTTAGTTAATGTAATTCACCATATTGACAAACATTATGAACATTTCAATTGATGCAGCAAAACTTTTGACAGACCTAATATCCATTCATGATAAAGATTCTCGGCAAACTAGGAAAAGAAAAAACTTCCTCAACTTGATAAGGACATCTACAAAAAAATCTACACCTAACAACATACTTAATGGCAAACAATAGAATGCTAGTTCCCTATGAGCAGGGGGGGAAAAAGACATATTTTTGTAGCACTTTTATCCAACATTGTACTGGAGGTTCTAGACTGTTCCATTAGGGAAAGAGATTGGGACCGAAAAGGAGGTGGGGGCAGGAAGAGGAAGACAAAGATGAATAGGAAGAAAAAGGAAAGAAGGTAAGAAGGAACGAAGGATGAGAAGGAGAAAAAAAGAAAGGCATCCACATTGAAAAAGAAGAAATAAAATTATCTTTATCTAAGGATGGCATAATTTTGTATGCAGAAAACATGATGGAATCTACTAAAACCAATAAGGAAGTTTAGTAAATTTCAGAATACAAGGACAGTATTTCAAAATAAATTATATTTATATGTACTAGTAAAGAATATTTAGACATTGAAGAAAAAATAATACTGCAGTATCATGAAATATATAGTGTTTAGTAATAAATATGACAAATTATGTGTAAAACCTATACGTGTAAAACTACAAAACATTGCTAAGAGAAACTAAAGAAAACCTAAATAAATGGAGATGCATACTGTGTTCATACACCAGAATACTCAATGCTTTAAGATATCAATACTCCCCAAATTGTAGATTTGATATAATCCTGACTGGAATACAGCAAATGTTTCCACAGAAAATAACAGGCTGAATCTAAAATTCTTATGTTAATGGAAAGACCTAATAGACAAAATAACCTTGAAAAAATTAAGTTGGAGATCAACACTTCCTAATTTCAAGACATATTATAAGCTATAGAAATCAAGGCCATGTGGTATTGACATCAAGATAGACAAATAGATCAGTGGAACAGCATAGAGAGCCCAGAAATAGATCTACACATATATTGATAGCTGACTTTTGATAAAGGTGCTAATGCTAATAAATGGAAAATGATAATGGACATACTCATGTAAAAAGCAAAAACAAAACCAAACAAAATAAAAATTTTATTGCACCTCACACCATACGCAAAAATCAACACAAAATGGGCCTCAAATCTAAATGTAAACCTAAAATTATATAGAGGAAAACAAAGAAAGATCTTTGTGACTTTGGATTGGCAAAGATTTTATAGATACAACATCAAAAGCACATGCCACGAGCAAATAAATTGATAGGTTGGACTTCATCAAATTCAAGAACTTGTGCTCCTCAAAAAAAGAGACATAAGCTAATGAAATAAGCAAGTCACAAACTGGGAGAAATCATTTCCAAATTATATATATGATAAATGATTTGTATTCAGTATAAAATGGACTCCCAAAGTGCATAATTCAAAACCAAACAGGCCAATAAAAAAAATGACAAGAGATTTGACAGATACTTCAATAGAGAAGATGTATGAATGAACATGTGAAAAGATGCTAAACAGCATCAGTCATCAAGAAAAAGCAAATTAAAACCACAATTAGACACCACACCTTTATTGGAGTAACTAAAAGGGAACGATTATGGGTGACAAAGTCCCGGAACTAGAGCCCTCATACAATGCTGGTAGGAATGTCAGATGGTATACTTTGGAAAACAGTTTGGCAGCTTATTAAGTAGTAAAACATTTTTCTATCATATGATCCAGGCACTCCACCCCTAGCTAATTCGCCCAACAGAAATGAAAACATATGCCCACACAAAAACTTGTACATGAATTTTCGTAGCAGCCTTATGTAATAACCCCAGACTTGAACCTACCCAGATCACCATTACAGATGAATAGATAACCAGATTGTGGCATATCTATATGGTAATATCATTCTGTAATAAAAAGGAATAAACTACAAACACATTTAACAGCACAGATAAATCTAAAAAAAATTGATTATGCTGAGGGGTAAAAACCAAAGAATGCAATGGGAAAGGTAATGAGAGGTATTATAGGGAGAGATTACAAAAGGCATAAGCAAACAATCTAAGGTGATGGATATTATCTTGATTGTGGCAATAATTTCACAGTATGTATGTGTATATTTATATATACACACGTATCATACTGTATATACTTTAAATATGTGTAATTTATTATATGTCAAGTACATCTCATTAAAGTTGTTTTATAAACTCTTCAATTACCCTAATTATTGAATTTAACTTTATTTTCTTAGCATTCTAGAGAACACCAGATGAACTCAATAATGCTTATTGAAAGTCTATAATGTCACAGACAATAAAGTGCTGCAGATATCATGTTCTTCTGGTTTTATTTCTGTGTGTTTCAAACTGTATTTGAATCTTAGAGCAGATAATAGCAGTTAGTGTGTGTTAAGCAGTCATTATGTACCAGAAACTTTTCCTAAATCAACATTTTAAATCCTGACAACAAAACTGTGAAGATGATACATCCAACATCCCCATGGAATAGGTTAATAAACTTTTCCAGCATCACAGATTGTAGTACAAAGACTTCAAATGCTGGCTCCAGAATCTTCAGTGTCACTCACTCCTTCCTCTTCCTACATGCCTCAAATTTATCTCTCCAGAAAGCTGTGGTTCATGTTTGTCTTTTAATATAGGAGGGAGACAAACCATAAGAGACTCAATCTCACAAAACAAACTGAGGGTTGCTGGGGGCGGGGGGGGGGGGGGGGGGGGGGGGGGGGGTGGGTGGGTTATGGACGTTGGGAACGGTATGTGCTACAGTGAGTGCTGTGAAATGTGTAAGCCTGATGATTCACAGACCTGTACCCCTGGGGCAAATAATACATTATATGTTAATAAAAAGTAAGTTAATTAAATAAAATAAAATAGGCTCTTTCTATAGGAGGAGAAAGCCTTTGCTTTTCCACTACCGGACCTGAGAAATTTGAAACCATCTTTTGGTTATAAAAGCTAGGAGACAGTTATTCTCAAATATTGAATATAGAAGTGTTTCTATACCCACAATTGGGATGTGCTCCCAATCTGGTATACAGTAGGACTCTGTGGTCCCTGAAGGGAGGGAGAGGGACTTATCATCATTGGTTCTAGAAGTACATCCTAGCATCTACTTCGCCAAGCTTTGTCAGTATGAAGAATTCAGTATGAATGGAATTTCAAGAAAATTGAAGGCTACTCCTCTCAGAGCTCAGAATTTGTTGTTTCCCTGCGCTTCCATAGCTAAAGACTGAGGATGGACAGAATCAAGGTGCCTGGGTGGCTTCGTTGGTTAAGTCTCTGCCTTCAGCTCAGGTCATGATCTCAGGGTCCTGGGATCAAGCCCCACATCAGGCTTTCCTCTCATCAGGGAGTCTGATTCTCTCTCTCTCACTCTCCTTTTTCTTTCTCTTAAGTATATAAATAAAATCTTTTATAAATAAATAAATACAAATCAGAACCCTGGTTTCTGATAGAAAAAAAGTTTTAAAAAAATCTGAGTCATATATAAAACAAAGCATAAGTGAACTATCCCTTGGGATCCTTCCAGTAGTAGGCAGAGATACTCCTGAGATGTGTGTCAGGCTGAGGTGGCTATGATCACAAGTACTGTCTCCCATTTGCTGCAAGAGCAGTTTTATGGTTCTGTTGTTCTACCCCTGCTGCTTTTCACATTAACTAGAAATCTGGCCTTTCCACATTGAGCAAGATGAGGCTACCTAATTTCTGCGATGTCAGAAATAATTCATGTTTTGGTGAGTTAAGGTTAGCAAAAGAAAAGCTTTGTGCAAATTATACATGTGAAAATCTAGATACATTGTTTTTAATTTTAAGGGCTGATTGGAAACATTTCCTAACTAATGTTCTAACAACAATGTTTTTAAAGAATGAAATCCATCTTTGCTGAAAAGGACATTAAATATTTAATTTTTCTTACTATTTGCTTAAGTTACTTATTAGTATTTCATTTTTATGACTTTAAATCACACTTCCTTGTTGTTTATTTTTAAGTATAATTATTTTGCTTACAAGCTTAGCTTCCTGGAGTCATTTAAAATAAACACAATTAAATATAAGACAGTGTATAAGGGCATGCAGAGGAAATAATTACTGCATAAAATATAGAGTACTTAATAACTGTGAAAACTAAGCTATTTTAAATTATAAATGATTCTTGCACAAAGCAAAAAGAAATAATTAAAATACATCTTAAAAATCCACCATGGGAATTCTGAGAGATGCAGAAGCTATAATTAAAAAATATTAAGGCCAACATACAAAATATATGGAAATTGCAAAATTAAGGTGTCTTTTGAATATGCTTTTGGGTATTTTTTTGCCTTTATTTCTTTAATAGAGTAATAATCATGTGAAAAGAACTCTTTCTCCTGTAAATATAAGTGAAAATGGAAGTTATCACTTTGTCCTGTATTTCTTTTTTTTTTTTTTAAGATTTTATTTATTTATTTGCCAGAGAGAGAGAGAGAGAGAGAGAGCACAGTTGGGAGAACAACAGGAAGAGGGAGAAACACTCTCTCCACTGAGCAAGGAGCCAAATGCGGGACTTGATCCCAGGACCCTGGAATCATGACCTGAGCTCAAGGCAGACATTTAACTGACAGAGCTACCCAAGTGTCCCTTTGCCCAAGTGTCAATTCAATATGGCGCCTGAGTGGCTCAGTGGGTTAAACCTTTGCCTTCAGCTCAGGTCATGATCTCAGGGTCCTAGGATTGAGCCCCACATCAGGCTCTCTGCTCAGTGGGTAGCCTGCTTCCCCCTCTCTCTCTGCCTGCTGCTCTGTCTACTTGTGATCTCTCTCTCTCTCTGTCAAATGAATAAAAAAAATCTTAAAAAAAAAAAGCCAATTCACTATCAACAAAGTCCTGACTTCATAGTATCCTGTACCCATTTAGTATCCCTGGTTAACTGTAGTTAGAAAGTTAAGTGATGTTTATGCCAGGTACCTAATAAAATCCCTGAGACATCCTAGACACCCAAATATTTTTAAAGTAACTGAATACACGGTTATGAGTGAACTTTCTTCTTTCATAAAGACATAAAATATTGAAGACATAGTGCATTTTTATGTCTTCTTTATACATTGTATAGTTCAAGCTTTATAGTTTTGTGAAAGAATAAATTAGTTAACTAACTTAAATTTATTGCATTTCAGAAGTTTGCAAAACCTATTTGCCTTGCCTGGGAGGGACTATTGCAATTTGCAATTTTGTTTTCGAGCCTTAGTAACAATTGTTCTCATTTGTATATTGAGGTGGGGAGAGACGATGACAAAACTCTTGGACTTTCAATAGAACAGGGTCTTTGAACATAAAAAAATACACACATACATAAATGTGTGTATCCATGTGTACACACACACACAAACACACACACGTGCTCACTACTAGAAGATTCTGAGCTCTACTGGCCATATTTGTTCATGCTAGACATAAAGGATTAGACCAAGAACAGATCTCAAAGAGATAAAGATCTGTCAATTGCTTTTCTTCTTGCATGTTAGACTCTCCAAGCTTGTGATATAAATGATAACAGTTTATTCTAGAAGTGGAAAGATGGTTTAATGTTAGAAAAATTCTGTCCTTTGGCACATTTACAGATTAAAGGTAGAAAATATTTTGATGCATTCAAAGAAAACATTTGATAAAATTCAAAATCTATTTATGATTTTAAAATCTTTTAGCAAAATGGAAATGGAAGGAAATTTCCTATTTTTTTAGAAGGAAATTTCCTTAACTCAATAAAAGTTACCTACCACAGTAAACATCATTCTCAGTGGTGACAAATTAGGACCATTCCCCTTTAAATTAGGAGCAGGACAATTATGAAACATCATGTCTTATATGGAGCATTCCAGTTGTGTTAGGCCCCGTGTGCGCGCACATGTGTGTGTGTGTGTGTGTGTGTAAGATTTTATTTATTTATTTGAGATACACAGACAGAACATGAGGGGGGAGGCAGGATGGGAGGGGGAGGCAGAGGGAGAAGGAGAGGCAGACTCCTGGCTGAGGAGGGAGACTGACATGGGGCTCCATCACAGGATCCTGAGATCATGACCTGAGCCAAAGGCAGACGCTTAACATACTGAGCCACATGGGTATCCCTAGCCCATGTGGTTTTGAGATAGTTATAAATAAACAATGGAAAAGAAAAGGGAACTGAATCAAGGACCTATACTGTACGGAAAATGCTCTTTTGATAGAACAGGTATTGTGGTTGTCTGGTAAATGGATCTAGAACAATTGGTTATTCCATATAGGAAGTATTAGAGAGGGTCCCTACCTTATGGTGTTTACCAAAATTAAATCCAGATGGTTTAAGGACTTAAGTATAATAAATAAAACTTGGGAAGCCTGGATGGCTCCAGTACATTAAGCATCCAACTCTTGATTTGGGCGCAGGTCATGATCTCAGTGTTGTGAGTTCCAGCTCTGAGTGGAGCTCTGCGCTAGGCATGGAAACTGCTTAAGATTCTCTCTCTGCGGGATGCCTGGGTGGCTCAGTTGGTTAAGCAGCTGCCTTCGGCTCAGGTCATGATCCCAGCGTCCTGGGATCGAGTCCCACATTGGGCTCCTTGCTCGGCAGGGAGCCTGCTTCTCCCTCTGCCTCTGCCTGCCACTCTGTCTGCCTGTGCTCGCTCTCTCTCTCTCTCTCTCTCTAACAAATAAATAAATAAAATCTTAAAAAAAAAGATTCTCTCTCTGCACCCCGTCTCCCTCTCTAAAAATAAGAAAAAAGAAACTTTAAAACTACTAATTTCAGGGAAAGGGAGGCTTTCCTAGACAAGGAACACAAAGATTAATAACTTTCAGGAAAAAATTCTAAATGAATTAGTTAAAGACAAACCAAAGTAGAAAGGGCAATATATATGAACAAGAATTTCACGTAAGTGGAAACCAAAATGGCAAGTAAACAAAGAAGAAGGTACTCATCGTCATCATTATCAGAGAAATGCAAAATGAGATCACAGGCATTTTACCTCAAAAGATTGACAAAAAAAAGAACATCTTGTATAACCAAGTGCTGGTTAGGAAGTAGGGAAAGAAGAACACTGTGAAGTAAGATATATATTGCTAGAGCCTCTTTGAAAAACAGTTTGCATTATCATGTAAAGTTCGTATATGCAGTCTACTATTTCTGCTCTAGACATGCTCAGAGCAGCACTGCCTGTATTGGCGGAAAGTGAACAGAGAGAAATAACCCAATCACCGTAGGAATGGAACATGTTTAGACAAAAAATATTATACATAAGTTAAATCAATGAGTAAAAATTATACAGTATATCCTGGATGAACCTTAGAAACATTTTGTAGAAAAAGGTAAACTCACAAACGTCTACACATAAAATGATACTATTTTATGGAGCTCAAACAGCAAAATGGATGAATATATTTTTCAGAATATATTACGTATGTGTGGATATGTATATATAAGCACAAGTATGTGACAAAATTATTTTTAAAAAGGCAAAGAGACAATAATAATAAAAAATAGTGTGGTAGTTGTTTCTGGAGATGGTAGACAGAAAAGGAGACGGCTAGAGACAGTGACACATGGAGTCATTAAAGAAACTAAACTAGCCATTGTCCAGGCCCCTCTGTCAACCAATGATGATGCTTGAGACACAAAATAGAAGAATATCTTCAAATCATATATCTGGTATGGAATTAATATAAAGAATATATAAAGAGCTCCTGTAACTCAACAACAAAAAACAAACAGCCAAAATAAAAAATAGGCAAAGGATATGAATAGACATTTCTCTAAAGAAAAGATACAGATGGCCAATAGGCACATGAAAAGATGTTCAATATCATTCAGCTTTAGGGAAATGCAAATCAAAACCACAATGAGATAACACTTCACACCCATCAGGATGATTACTAAAAAAGAAGAAGAAGAAGAAGAACAGAAAATAGCAGGTGTTGGTGAGGATGGGAACCCTTGTGTATTGCTGATGAGAATGTAAAATGGTACAGCTGCTATAGAAATAATGTAGTAGTTCCTAAAAAACTTCAACACAGAATTACCACATCATCTAGAAGTTCCACTTCTGCTATATGCCAAAAAGAATTGAAGGAAAAGGCTCAAATAGATATTTGTGCATAAATGTTCATAGCAGCATTAATTAAAACAGCCAAAATATCATTATTCAAAATTACCCAAACACTCATCAGTAGATAAACAAAATGTGGTACATACGTACAATAGAATATTATTCAAACTTGAAAAGGAAGAAAAGCTGGCATGTGATACAACATGAATAAACCTTGAAGACATTATGCTAAGTGAAATAAGCCAGACACAAAAAAGACCAAGTATTGTATGATGTCATTGAAATGAGGCACCAAGAGTAACCAAATTTATTCAGACAGAAAATAGACTGGAGGTAAACTGGGGCTGGGTTGGGGGTAGGGCAGGAGAAAGGCATGGGGACAGGGTTATGGTTTAAAGGGTGTAGAGTTTCAGTTCAGGAGGTTGAAAGTTCTGAAGTTTGTTGGTGGTGATGCACAATGTGAATGTACTTAATTCCAGTAAAGTGTATACCTAAGAATTTTTTAAATGGTGAATTTTATATTGTGTTATTTTTGCTAGAATAAAAAAACTGCGTAGATACAAGTTCCCAGGCAATTTAAATTCATAGAAGTTTTGAGAATCACTGGGTTGAAGTAAATGACCTTTAGAGTAAAATTGTCATGTGAGGCTCCTAAGAAGTAGACTTTTATCAGAAAATGTCTCTTCAAAAGTTCTTTGTTGGCATATGCATATATATATATATGTATATATATACATACATATGTATGTATGTATATATATATATATATATACTAGTATGAGTGTGTATTGTGCTGGTGGTGAGTAAATCACACACACACACACACACACATTGGTATTCTTGGATGGGTTCACAGACCCTTAAAAAAAAAAAACAATGAATCTTGGAACACTACAACAAAAACTAATGATGTATAGTGGCTAACATTATACAATTAAAAAACAAGACGAACATTTAAATATTTCTCAAGTAAAAAAAAAAGAAAGAAACACATACACATGCAAACAAAGTGTTGTAAACAGTACAAAAAGGTCCTCAGGACCACACACACAGACACACACAAGCACATTTTGTAAACATATATTTCCCTACTAACTTCAGGGCACAAAGAAGTGATCCTCAGTCGTCAATGTGGGAAAAACCACACAGTACAACCTTTGCTGCATCGCCACCCTGCTTCCCCTTTACCTCTCCCCGTTTGTGAAGGTCTGTCCTCAAAGGCATTGAAGTGAGTTGGTGGCAATAGTCAGTCTGCACATGACAGGGTCATATACCTGTGTTTATATTGAGATGTAGTTCTCAAATGAGGCAGCATAATGTAATTATCTGGTGGACTTAAAAGACTCCCAAAGCCCAGGCTGACCTTAGGCCAATTAAATCTAGATTCCAAGGCGTGGTCACCCAGGCATCTAGTGATTCCATAGGAAGTCAGGCTTGAGAACCAGTGAATTACCTGATTGTTTCAAATTAGCCAAATACCTTCTGCAAATGGCATTTAGCTAAAGAAATTCCCAAATATGGGCTTTGGTGCCTTATTCTTAATTACCTTGAAAATGACATTAGACCCTTAATCATGACTCTGTTTTTATTACTGCCTCTTCCTAAACCCTAATATTTGTGGTTTTTTGTAACACTGAAGTGGTGGGTCATGCCTTTGTACTTCTGTGGGAGAAGCTAACTCGGCATAGTCTCATGAACAAGGCAGAAGCCTTGGGATTTTGTAAAACATGCATTGGACTGGGAGAAAATGGACATGGGTTCTTGTTTTGAGTCTTCCAGGCACCACCTGGTAAACTCGAGCAAGTCACTTAAATTCCCTTGTCCTTCATTTTCTCACTTGTCCAAGAAGAGGGTTGTGCTACAGGAATGTTTCCAAATGAAGTTGCCTGACTTTCTACTGCTGTTATGAAGTTTACCAGAACTACACTCCACCTGTTGGGTTATTTACTTAAACACCTTCTTAATGAGGCACTTGGATGACCCAGTCATTTAAACAACCAACTCTTGATTTGGGCTCAGGTCATGATCTCAGAGTGGTGAGATCAAGTCCTACATCAGACTCCACATTCAGTGGGGAGTTGGAACCCACTTGAGATTCTTTCCCTCTTCTTCTGCCTCTCCCCCTGCTTGTGTGTTTGCTCTCTCTCTCTCTCTCTCTCTCTCCCTAAAATAAATAAATAAATCTTTTAAAGAAAACTTTCTTTATGTTGGTTCATTCTGCTTAAGTCTATTTCGAGTGAAATTTTGTTTCTACAAACATAGGACTGATATAACATCTCATAAATAGATGGTTACTGAAAAACAAATATTTTCAAAAAGCAGTGCCAATAAATTCTACTTAGATTCTCTTCTTATGACAAGAGCTCTGGCGTAGACCTGATTTCTCTTTACGAAAAACAGAAAAGACAAATATTGAAGAGCTGTTAAGGACAGGCTAGTATAAGTGACGTTCTTCTTCTCTTATGAGAAGGATTAAAAGAGAATTGCAAAGGGAATAATTTTTTTTTTCTCTCTGTGATCCAAAAAAGCTTAAAATAGTAGTTTATGTGTCATGTTTTAGGAAAGACTACTCTGGGGGCGGTTATGAAGTGTCTGGGCCACTCTAATATTTTATCATTTCTCTGTGGTTCAGGCCTTGGCAAAAGAAAGAGAAGAGAATGAAACATTCTCTGGGAACAGAAAGGGTCTCTCCCACCCCACTCCATCACTGTCACCTGCTATTACTATTCAAACAGAGGCATCAAATTTCGTCACCTGAAGAGAGAAGGATTTGATAGCCATGCAGAAGGTATGTTAAGTCTCTTTGTGCAGAAAGAGGTATTGTGAAAAGGAGAATACCAGACTGAGACATGGCAAATGGCATGTAGAATTAGACCATCTACATGACGGTCTAGTCCCAATACATTGTCTATTAGGCTGGCTGAGTTAACACATATTTTGTGGCTTTTGGAAGTCTCTTTTGTCTACAATAGTTTTCTTTATTTCACACCCTAGTGATTTCTCAAAGACAAGACATCAAGATCATTTCCCCGACTAAATGGGGAGAAGTTGCCATCTTACAATATTCTTCATAGATTATAAATGTAATTCACTGGTTACTAAACCTGCCTCACCCATTCAGCCCTGTGTCACAGGGCTGGGAAAAGTCAAACTCTCTCAAGCTGGTGCTGTCTCAGGTAATCCCCCTCTTACTATCTTATATGACCTTCTAGAAAGTGCAGTCTATCTGCACGGAACAACAAGCTGCATTATTTATCAGGCACCATCTCAAGAAAATCTCATTTTTTTACCTCATTTAAACCACAAAATATATATTTAATTTTGCCCTGACCTTTCTTATCTATGAATACAGCTAAGAAGAGATCTGTCATGGGAAGTGATTCAGCTTCTATTAAATGACAATAAACATTGCAACCGTTCAGTTCTCTCATCTGAGGTGCTTGGATCTGGATATTGTTCAAGAAAAAAAAAAAACAACTAAACCATTTGCCTTGAAAATTCTGTGGGCAGACCTGCAATTTAAAACAAAAACAAAAACAAACACACGATGTTTGGCATTTTCTATAAATCAGAAGGCTACACAAGACAGTAGATTTTAGAGTTCTCTGTTTTAATTTAAAGCCCATTTGTACTACCAGTGATCTTTCTTATAGAATTGAATATCAACCTCACTTTAATTTGACTCAGTAGCTGTTGTTGTTTGTTTGTTTTTTTCCCCCTCAAATGCTGGGTCTGGATTGGGCTATAGTAAATCTCAAATTAAAAAGACACCAAATTAAAGGAGAGGCATTATGATTTGAGGTGGGAAAGATAATAAACAGAAAGAAAATAAAAGAGAAATATGTTATCCACAGAGGAAAAAATCTTAGGAAAAAATATAAAATCTCTATTTTCTAAAAGCAAATCCATAAGAAAGGGATTAATTGGAATCACCATTTTAACTAAATGAAAGACAAAGCTCAGTTCCATTCCCTGTAACTGGTAGAGCAGGCAGTGATAATGAGAAAGTCTAAGCATAGAACCAAGGAGCTTTCATGTAACCAGTGTTACCTTCTTCTTTCAACCCAATTTATTCAGCAGTTATAATAACCAACTGATATAATGTGCATGGGAACATTTTATAAATTCTAAAGCATTGCTCAAATATGTATTATGATTTCTTTTATTATGTTTCCCAAAATTATGTAAATGGTCTCATCTCCAAACATAAAAATGATTCCTTTGGTCATTTAGAGGTGGCACTTGAGGCCTATAGACATAGATTAAGACCTTAGCTTCTACTTCAGTGATAGATCACCTATTAAATGTGACCCTGACATCTGCCTTAGATTGTGCAAGAAATTTAAAAACTCTGATTCTACCCATAGCATCTAAAATAGACTAGGTATCAGGACTACCAGGAGAATTAGGAGCTCAGGAGCTTAGTAAGCACTGAAATAAGCCACAAAAAGATCTCTAGCAACACAGAAAACAAGATTTAGCTGTTTTAGCTCATTTTTACTGAACAAAAAATCCAAAAGCTGGAAACAAATGAGATGCCTCTTCCTCATAACCTTATTTAAGTGAACCCAAGAGAACTGTCCCTAAAGCATTTATATCATTAGTATTCAAAGGTGTGCTAAATGACATGGCCAGTAAATTTAAAATCATCAAAGTAAATTAAAAATGTCCTCTCAGTTATAGTAACTTTGACTCAATTTCTTTTTTTTTAAATTTACTAATTTATATTAAAAAATCAGTAAGCATCCCTCACATATCATTGATATAATTTAAAAGGAATTTTTAATGAGCTATTTGTTATCTTTTGGCACATGTAAATAGCCTGCATAATTTCTAATTAGACTTGAATTTATAATGTTTATAGATGTTTGCAGAATGTAAACTAATTAGCATAATTACTCAAGGTCTCCATCAAATTAGAAATGATACCATCATAACTTTTTAAGCCTTGATAAAAGTATTCATTCCTGCCTAATTAAAAATAAAGTAGAACTGTGGCTTTCTATTTCAGATAATGGGATAATAGATCATTCAAATCAGTCCTCTCCTGAAACCAATTGATAAATAAAGATAAAATATATATTTTAAGTTTACTTAGACTCATCAAATATATGACAAAAGAAGGTATTACCAAGACAAAAGAAAATGGGAATACAGAGCACAAAAAGAGAAAAAATGCACAGAAGCCCTGAAGACATTTCAAATGGGGGTGGAGATTTGTAGACCATTTGCCGGACAGTCTGTGGGAGAACCGGCCAGAAAACAAACTGGAGAGGGTAATAGAAGACCTTACCTAAAATAAACTAGAATCCTAAACCATTATTTCCCAGGATGAAGGTGAGCTAGACATGGAATGGACCATAGGAATCACAGCCAAGATCTAATCAATAATCTCAAGACTTCAAATTGGTTTTTAACGTACCCGTTCCCCAGACAAAAAAGCAGACACAAACTTTTCTGGAGAAATTTATTGTCATTTTAAACTTCAAACTGTTTCTATAAATTATAGTTAAACTCTTCTCTTAAAAAGGAACAATAAGGCACAAGGGGAAATTCTGTGTGTTGAGAACCAGTGGAAACAACTGACAACAGAAAAGGACTTGATAATCTCAAGGAACTGGAATTACAAGATCCAGACTGCAAAGTAGTTATGTTGATTAGGTACAAGGAAATAGAACACAAACTTCAAGATATCTTCCTATTCATGAACATTATGTGTCTTTTTATTTGTTCAGATGGTCTTTGATTTCTTTCATCAGTTTTGTCATTTTCAGACTGTGAGTCCTAAGCATGTTTTATCAGGTTTACAACTAAGTATTTCATTTTCCTTGGCATGATTATGAATGGTATTGTGTTTTAATTTTGATTTCCACATGTTTGTTTTTGTACACAGAAACACTATTGACTTTTGTGTGTTGATCTTATATCTTGTAAACTTGTTAAATTCAAGTAGTCCTAGAAGTGGTTTTTTGTTTTAGATTCCTTGGAATTTTCAACGTAGACAGTCATGCCATTGACAAATAGGGATAATTTTATTTCTTCTGTTTCAATCTGCATGACTTCAGTTTTCTTTTTCTTCTTGCCTTATTGCACTGACCAGAACTTCCAGTATTATGTTGATTAAGAGTGGTGAAAACAGACATCATTGTTTTGTTCTCAATGCTATAGGGAAAGTATTCATTCTATTATCATTAAAGGTGATGTTAGTTAGAGGTATTTTTGTAAGTGTTCTTTATTGAGTTGATGGTGTCCTCTCTATCCCTAGATTACTGAGAGTTTTTAACATTAATGAATGTTGGAATTGGACAAAATTTTTTTCAAGTCAAGTGATATTATCACATGATTTTTCTCTTGTAGTTTGTTCTAATGGTGGATTATGTTGATTGATTTCTGAATGTTGAACCAGTCTTACATAAAATCCCACTTCATTATGGTATATAATTCTTGTATGCTTTGCTGATTGTTCTTTGCTAATATTTGTTGAGTATTTTTACATCTAAGTTCATGAGAAATACTGGTCTCTAGTTTTCTTTTTTTGAGTGGTCTCTTTCTGATTTGGGTATCAGGATAGTAAATGTTAGCTTTTAAAATTATCTGGAAACTGTTTCCTTCTCCTTTATTTTCTGTAAGAGATTTTGTACGCTTGATGTTAATTCTTTGTGGGACTTCCAACTAACCATTTTTGGCGTTATCTTTTTCAGTCTCCTTGATGAAGGTTGGATGTAGACTTTTAGTTCACTACAATGCCTTGCTTATACCAGGGGTGAGACACAAAGAGGCACTGACTAACCCTGACTTTACCACCAAATTCAGGAATTCAGTCTGGTTGGTATTGAGTGGAAGTAGAGGCTCAGTTGCTGCTGGTTCCTGGTGGGGAATTCAGGGTGTTGTCTGCTTCTTCCGTACTGGTGTTGGAAATTTAGCCTTGTGCTTCCCTGTAGACATCACCAAGCAGGGAATCTGAGCACTGGCCCACTTCTGGCTCTGTGGGGTAGAGGGGTAGAACTGAGCCAGATTAACTTCCCATTTGCTTGGACCTACTGAAACCACAGGGTGTGATTTTATACAATGATATTTGGCTGGAGTAGGGTGGATATTGTCCAAAAAGTTTTCTGTTCTTAAGTCATGCCTTTCCTGGTCCCTTGGCTAGCAGGGAAGCAGGTTTCCATGGTGATTTTTTTGTTTGTGCCTGTTTGGGGTTTCTGCAGTATCCTGTTGAGGACATATGGGGGGCAGTAAGGAAACCCAGGGAAGTCACCACTGCATTTTTCCTCAAGTCCTGCAGTCCCCAGGTATCCCTCCCTCTTCACTCTGCAGATGAGATATCTCCTATGCTTGTTGTTGTGTTATTTTCAGTGTTTTTAAGTTGTAACAGGAGAACTGGGAGGAAAAAGGTCTTTTCCATCTTGGCAGAAGTGAGCATTCTCTAAGACTTTTGTTAAAAATTAGATTTTCTTTTTTATAGCAGTTTTAGGTTCACAGTCAAATTAAAGAAAAGACACTGAGATTCCCATATTTCCCCTGCCTCTCACACAGGCCTAGCCTTCCCCATCGTCAACAGCCCCCACAGGAGTGCTACATTTTGTACAATTGATGGACCTACTTGATGCATCATAATCATCTAAAGCCCAGAGTGTACAACTCTCAGTGTTGTACATTCTTTGAGTCTGGACCAATATATCGTTATACATATAGCTGCCATTGTAGTATCACACAGAATATTTTCACTACCACAAAAATCCTCTGGGCTGCACTTATTCATTCCTCCCTTCTTACTAAATCCTGGCAACACCGATCTTTTTTAATCTCCCCTCAGTTTTGCCTATATTCATATTTTTTAGAGACTTTTTTTTTTAAGAGACTTTCAGACTTTTTCAGAGAGAGAACATGTACACAGTGGAGAGGGACAGAGGGAGAAAGAATTGCAAGCAGATTCCATACTCAGAGCCTAGGGCCCCAAGATCAGGATCTGAGCCAAAACCAAGAGTCAGGCGCTTAACCCAATGAGCCACCCAGGTGCCCCACCTGTCTCCAAGACTTTTAAAGACACCCATCTATGGTCTCAAGGAGCACTACAAAATTGATACAAAGGGATTGGTTTTGTTCATCTCAAAAGCCAATAGTGTTATATAAAACAGCCATGGTCCTCCACGTTCATCTTCATAGCTCCAGTCCAATCCATGGTGATCCTCATCTGTATGGACTCAGGCTCTTCCTCTGGTTCTGGGAGTTAAATGTCCAAATCTGTCATTTAATCCTTCCTTTTGGATCTCAGCAAATTTGATTCTGTTGACCAAATTTCTCCAGACATTTAATGTTCCAAGTTCCCTGAAACAAGATGTTTCACATCGAAAGTAAACTCACAGTCCACCCTCCCCCAAACCCCCTTGATGCAGAGAGGTTTTCAGCAAGAGGAAGAGTGAGGGTGTGGTGGTTGATTTTCTGTTCTCCAGTGAGTTGGCTATGTGCTAAGCTTTTCCTGCAGTGCAAGTTTGGTACCCTAGTTCTACACACCAAGTTCCTGGGATAAGGCTCATCCTTGGGAGCTTCCGGGTTTGTGTGCTAGAGGAAGCAGTGTGAAGTGGACTCTGAGTTCAGGAGCTGTCCTAGAGTTCCCTGCAGGAACCAGCTCAGTCTTTTCCATTCACAGCCTCCCCAAAGCTGCAGGGCTCCTTTGCTTCTCTATCTTATGCAAGCTCCCTTGATGTTATAGTCTTTTGAAGGGAGATTTCACCTCAGGAATCAAATCTTAGAAGTTTTCTAAAGCTAGGAATTTGAGACTGGCTTCCTATAGCTAATGCTTTCGAGATTCATCTTAGTTGTGTGTATCAATAGTTCATTCTTTTTTTTTCTTTTTAATTTAATTTCTTTTCAGTGTAACAGAATTCATTGTTTATCCACCACACCCAGTGCACTATGCAATACGTGCCCTCCATAATACCCACCACCAGACTCACCCAACCTCCCACCCCCTGCCCCTTCAAAACCCTCAGATTGTTTTTCAGAGTCCATAGTCTCTCATGGTTCATCTCCCCCTCCAATTTCCCTCAACTTCCTTCTCCTCTCCATCTCCCCATGTCCTCTGTGTTATTTCTTATGCTCCACAAATAAGTGAAACCATATGACAATTGACTCTCTCTGCTTGACTTATTTCACTCTGCATAATCTCTTCCAGTCTTGTCCATGTTGATACAAAAGTTGGGTATTCATCCTTTCTGATGGAGGCATAATACTCCATAGTGTATATGGACCACATCTTCCTTATCCATTCACCCATTGAAGGGCATCTTGGTTCTTTCCACAGTCTGGTGACCGTGGCCATTGCTGCTATGAACATTGGGATACAAGGGGCCCTTCTTGTCCCTACATCTGTATCTTTGAGGTAAATACCCAGTGTAATTGCAGGGTCATAAGGAAGCTCTATTTTTAATTTCTCAAGGAATCTCTACACTGTTCTCCAAATTGGCTGCACCAACTTGCATTTCCACCAACAGTGCAAGAGGGTTCCCCTTTCTCCACATCCTCTCCAACACACGTTGTTTCCTGTCTTGCTAATTTTGGCCATTCTAACTGATGTAAGGTGGTATCTCAATGTGGCTTTAATTTGAATCTCCCTGATGGCTAGTGATGATGAACACTTTTTCATGTGTCTGATAGCCATTTGTATGTCTTCATTGGAGAAGTGTCTGTTCATGTCTTCTGCCCATTTTTTGACACGATTATCTGTTTTGTGTGTGCTGAGTTTGAGAAGTTCTTTATAGATTCTGGATATCAACCTTTTGTCTGTATTGTCATTTGCAAATATCTTTTCCCATTCCATGGGTTGCCTCTTTGTTTTGTTGACTGTTTCTTTTGCTGTGCAGAAGTTTTTGATCTTGATGAAGTCCCCAAAGTTCACTTTTGCTTTTGTTTCCTTTGCCTTTGGAGACATATCTTGAAAGAAGTTTCTGTGGCTGATATCGAAGAGGTTACTGCCTATGTTCTCCTCTCTGATTCTGATGGATGCCTGTCTCACATTGAGGTCTTTTATCCATTTCGAGTATATCTTTGGTATGGTGTAAGAGAATGGTTGAGTTTCATTCTTCTACATATAGCTGTCCAATTTTCCCAGCACCATTTATTGAAAAGACTGTCTTTTTTCCACTGTATATTTTTTCCTGCTTTGTTGAAGATTATTTGACCATAGAGTTGAGGGTCCATATCTGGGCTCTCTACTCTGTTCCACTGGTCTGTGTATCTGTTTTTATGCCAGTACCATGCTATCTTGGTGACCACAGCTTTGTAGTAAAGCTTGAAATCAGGTAACGTGATGCTCCCAGTTTTGTTTTTCTTTTTCAACATTTCCTTAGCAATTCAGGGTCTCTTCTGATTCCATACAAATTATAGGATTATTTGCTCCAACTCTTTGAAAAATACCGGTGGAATTTTGATCAGAATGGCATTAAAAGTATAGATTGCTCTAGGCAGTACAGACATTTTAACAATGTTTATTCTTCCAATCCCAGAGCATGGAATGGTCTTCTATCTTTTTGAATCAACAACAAATTAAGCCAACTCCACACACGAGAAGGGAAATAATCAAGATTAGAGCAGAGATCAATGAGATAGAAACTAGAGATACAGTAGAATGCATCAATGAAACTGGAAGCTGGTTTTTTGAAAGAATCAATAAGATTGATAAACCATTGGCCAAACTAATCCAAAAGAAAAAAGAGAAGGCCCAAATTAATAAAATTATGAATGAAAAGGGAGAGATCACAACTAACACCAAGGAAATAGAAACAATCATCAGAAGTTATTATCAACAGTTATATGCCAATAAATTAAGCAACCTAGATGAAATGGATGCATTCCTGGAAAACTATAAACTTCCAAAATTGAACCAGGAAGAAATTGACAACCTGAATAGACTGATATCTAGTAACGAGATTGAAGCAGTGATCAAAAACCTCCCAAAAAACAAGAGCCCAGGACCTGATGGATTCCCTGGGGAATTCTACCAAACTTTCAAAGAAGAAATAACACCTATTCTCCTGAAGCTGTTTCAAAAAATTGGAGCAGAGGGAAAACTTCCAGACTCTTTTTATGAAGCCAGCATTGCCCTGATCCCCAAACCAGGCAAAGACCCCACCAAAAAGGAGAATTTCAGACCAATATCACTGATGAATATGGATGCTAAGATTCTCAACAAGATCCTAGCAAATAGGATCCAACAGTACATTAAAAAGATTATCCACCATGACCAGGTGGGATTTATCCCTCGGTTGCAAAGATGGTTCAACATTCGCAAATCAATCAATGTGATAGAACAAATCAATAAGAGAAGAGAGAAGAACCACATGGTTCTCTCAATTGATGCAGAAAAAGCATTTGACAAAGTCCAGCATCTGTTCCTGATTAAAACACTTCAATATATAGGGATAGAAGGAACATTCCTCAACTTCATAAAATCTATCTATGAAAAACCCACAGCAAATATTCTCAATGGGAAAAAGCTCACAGCCTTCCCTTTGAGATCAGGAACACGACAAGGATGCCCACTCTCACCACTCTTGTTCAACATAGTATTAGAAGTCCTAGCAACAGCAATCAGACAACACAGAGAAATAAAAGGTATCCAAATTGGCAATGAAGAAGTCAAACTCTCTCTCTTCACAGATGACATGATACTTTATATGGAAAACCCAAAAGACTCCACCCCCAAACTACTAGAACTCATACAGCGATTCAGTAATGTGGCAGGATACGAAGTCAATGTACAGGAATCAGTTGCTTTCTTAAACACTAACAATGAAAACACGGAAAGGGAAGTTAGAGAATAGATTCCATTTACTACAGCACCAAGAACCATAAGATACCTGGGAATAAACCTAACCAAAGAGGTAAAGGATCTGTATTTGAGGAACTACAGAACACTCATGAAAGAAATTGAAGAAGACACAAATAGTTCATTCTTTTTAATTACTGAACACATTCAGTTGCACCTATGTCCTACAGTTTGTTTATCTGTTCTTCATTGAAGGACTTTTGGGTTGTTTGTAGTTTGAGCAATTATAAATAGGGGTGCAAGGACTATTCATGTACAAGTTTTTGTGTCAATATAAGTTCCATTTCTCTAAGGTAAATACCTGATTGTGGGATTGCTGGGTCATATGGTGTGTGGGAAACTTCTCCTCCTTATGTGTTTTTCTTTTACTACTCACACAGAACACTTCACTTCAGATACTTCTGGTAACCAGGCGTGTCTGGGGGCATTCCCCCACTAAATAATTCTGAAACATCAAAGGAGTGTCTTGTAATTTAACCCAATTCTGAAAGGTAGCGTCCAATTGCACATGTTCAGGGCTCAGTCCCACAAGACCATCCCCCACTTCAGATGCCAATTACACACCCTGGTTATCTGTGCTTCCAACCAGTGGCTATACATTGGAGGTTCCCACAATCCCTTC
>RCUC01117942.1:0-33679 GCA_003697995.1 Taxidea taxus jeffersonii
GAGACTAGTGTCGGCCTTCAAGACCCTGCTGATTGTACCCCAATGTTCATAGCAGCAATAGCCATAGTTGCCAAAAAGTGGAAAGAACCAAGATGTCCTTCAACGGACGAATGGATAAAGATATGGTTCATATATACAATGGAGTATTACGACTCCATCAGAAAGGATGAATACCCAACTTTTATATCAACATGGACAGGACTGGAGGAGATTATGCTGAGTGGAATAAGTCAAGCAGAGAGGGTCAATTATCATATGGTTTCATATGATACTTACTTGTGGAGCATAAGGAATAACACGGAGGACATTGGGAGATGGAGAGGAGAAGGGAGTTGGGGAAAATCGAAGGGGGAGGTGAACCATGAGAGACTGTGGACTCTGAGAAACAAGCTGAGGGTTTTGGAGGGGAGGGGGAGGAGGTTGAGTGAGCTTGGAAGTGGGTATTGTGAAGGGCACGTATTGCATGGAGCACTGGGTGTGGTGCATAAACAATGAATCTTGGAGCACTGAAAAGAAATAAAATAAAATAAAATTAAATGAAAAAAAAAAAAAGACCCCGCTGAAAATAAGGCATCCTCAGACCCCTGAAGTGTGGTCCCCACCAGCTCCTGAAAATGTATCACATACCTCACTGCAACCAAGTGCACCATCCCCAGGCACTCCTCAACCACCCCTTTATGCACTTCCCTATCTCCCCCAGAATGCCCTCCCCGGATGCCCTCCCATGTCCGCATCCCTGCAGGTGAGGACAGTAGTATAAAGAACCAAGAAGTCGAGCAGGGACTGTGTGCGTGGGGCACATTCTGGCATCCTAAAGCAGCCAGCATTTACCGAATGACTCGTGCATACAAAGCCCCTCATACCCAATTCCATATCATCTGCACAGCCATCCTACGAGACCCACCTCCAGAAAATGAGCAGTGGAGTTCAGGAACTTGCCCGGGGTCCTCCAGATTGTAGTGTAAAGGCAGGATGTGGACCAGGCAGTTCATCACCAGACTCAAACCTCCACTGCAACACGACACTGGGCTCTGGGGAGGCAGGAGGCATGCCGTAAATACTTGCGGTCACAGAGAAAGGCTATAAACATGTCCAACAGTTAAACATTGAGTTCCCATATGACCCAGCCATTCCACGCATAGGTGTCCATCCAAGAGAAATGAAAACATATATCCACACAGTAACGTGCCCACAGGAGCCGAAAGGTAGGGGCAACACAAATGTCTGTCCACAAGTGGACAAAATGCAAAGTGGCCATTCAGTGGAATATTCTCCAGCCATAAAAAGGATGGAAGGAATGATACCTGCCACTACTTGGGTGAACCTCAAAAGCTCTGTGCTAAGCAAGAGGAGCCAGGCACAGAAAGTCGCCATGAGACATCACTAGTGACAGAGGCCATGTGTGTGCCTACGTGAGGCCCAGGGGGTAAATGGGAACTCTGTGCCTTCTGCTCCATCTTGTTATGAACCTAAATCTGCTCTAAAAAAGAAAGACTATTAAAAAAAAAAAAAAAAGAATCCCTGTGTTGGTTTGCTAAAGCTACTATAACAAAGTAGCACAGACTAGAGGATACTTAGTATCAGAAATCTTAAACAACAGAAATTTATCTAGTACCATTCAGGAGACTGGGGGTCTTGAGATCAAGGGGTCAGGGGCTGGGTTTCTACAGAAACCTCTCTCCTTGGTTTAGAGATGGCCGTCTTCTTCCTGTGACTTCACATGGTCTTTCCCATCTGGGTGCCTGTGTCCTAAGCTCCTCTTCTTTGAGAAGACAAAGCCTATGAATACCCAACTCTTGCATCAACATGGATGGGACTGGAGGAGATTATGCTGAGTGAAATAAGTCAAACAGAAAAGCTGATTATCATATGGTTTCACTTATTCGTGGAATGTAAGGAATAGCATGAAGGACATTAAAAGAAGGAAGGGAAAAATGAAGGGGGATGGAATCGGAGAAGGAGACGAACCATGAGAGACTATGGACTCTGGGACTCAAACGAAGGGGTTTTTTGGGGGGCGGGCGGGTAGGGGAATGGGTTAGCCTGGTGATGGGTATTAAGGAGGGCAAGGATTGCATGCAGCAATGGGTGTTATATGCAAATAATGAATCATAGAACAAAAACTAATGATGTACTGTATGGTGACTAACATAACATCATTTTTAAAAAGTTACAAATACTATGGACTTGAAAATATAAAAAAAAAATCCTATTGGATTAGAGCCCACCCTAAGGACCTCAGTTTAACTTAGTGACCTCTGCAAAGACGCCACCTCCAAATGTGGTCACAGTCTGAGGGGCTGGGGGTTAGGACATCATCACATGAATTTTGAAGGACACATTTCAGCCCCTAACAGTCATGTATTGCATGATCCCTTTATATGCAATATGCAGAGTAGACAAATCCATAGAGACAGAAAGAAATGAGTGGTTGCCAGGGGTCCAGGGAGGGAGAATGGGGCATGATTAGTTCATGGGTACAGGATTTGCCTTCCGGACGATGAAGATGTTTTGAGAGTAGAGAGAGGCGGTATTTGGGTCTATGTAGCAAGTGAATGTACCACAAGGCACGGCATCCTATGTTGACATGGTTAATTGTATGCTCTGTGAATTTCACCTCAATTTTATCTCAAGCTTAAAAAGAAGGCTACAAACATAGGCTTCCCTCAAGATTCCTGTCCCCCTCTCCTCCCTCCCACCCACGCTTTGTGATTTCTGCCTCTCTTTACCCAGGGGAGAGTAGGGCTGGGGGCTGAGGGGGCCCTGCATTTCCCTAAGTATGATATAAGATTAAGTCAAATTTGCCGAAGGAAGAAGAGAATGGCCCCCATTTTGGAAGAATGTAAATGAACCAATGCTCCAAGCAAAATATCAATCCAAAGAACCCACTGCCACGTGTCTGAGACAGGCCAGGTGTGACGTTTACTCCTCTGTTCTGGGCCTCATGCCAGCTCTTTGCTGTAGAATCTCGGCAAATGCCATTGGCTGGGAGCGACTTCCCAGACTGGGCCTGAGGATGTGGCGTTAGAACAACAGGGTAGCTAAACTGGGGGACAGTGACAGGCTGTATTAATGCCTCCCTGGGGCTGAGACCTGGGCCCTACCTCTTCTAGGGAGCCCCTGGGACTCCGCAGGTTTCTAGGTCACCCCTGGGTTCCCTCCACCCCAGAACTTCCCATGGTGCCTTGCAGATGTCTCCCACTGGGAACTGGGAGGGCAGGGACAGTGTGGCATCCTAACCCAAATGCCCAGTACCAGGCGGAGGGCCCGAAACAAAAGAGCAGCTCGGTAGAAGCTGGGGACAAGAGAGAGGGGACAAGGGACAAGGAAAGTCACTCCATACAGAGCCACAGCACGGCTCAAAACAACTTATCTCATCTTGGAATCTGATCACCTCTGGCCTCACTTTCACCAGAGAGAGGTTTTTCCAGACATCCAAAGAAAAGCTGCTCTGGAAATACTGTAAGTTCAAATAAGCACAGGCTTTGAAGTCTACATTGTACAAGTCTTGTCCTTGCTCTGTCTCTGTCAAGTCCAACTGCAGACCAGAGGCACCAATAGTGCCAACAGCATCATCCACCATCTCAGAAACTGAAGAGCTTTTGCCTAAACCCCTGGGCACGATGATGGTGTCACCGCATTCTGGGCTCCTGGGCAACACCCATCACTCCGGCTACAGGTTTCTCCGCTATCTGAAAGCATCCCATTCCTGCGAAAGCTTCCTCCACCTCGGTGTCATAAAGAGAAGTAGCCATTACCAGCAACTTACATGGAAAAAAGTGTGTGCGTTCCCAGACCCCGAAAATCACCTCTTGTAGGCTTTCCCGATACCAGAGGACACATCTTGCCGACAGAGGTGCAAGGTACATGACAATAAAGCAAATGCTCGCAGATGCAGCTCAGAGTCCTGGTGGCGAATGCGGAGATGATGTGACTTAGGTGGAGACCTAAATCACCTCTACTCCCAGCCACTCACTAGCTTTGAGATTTAGCTGAACACACCCTTCGTGTTGTACGGTTTCCAAATCTGTGCTTGCACTCACCCTTAAGTTCTGCGTCCAAATACCGGTTATTATCCAGAAATGTGATCATTCACATGCTGTGTGCTTTCCCATTGGGATGTACCGAATCTGCACGAGATTGAAGGTCTCCTCCTCACTGGAAGGAAGAGAAATCTCTTTAAGGTCAGATACTTTTGTTTGCTGTGTATGAGCTCGGGTGCTTTTCAATGGGGACACTGTGCTTTCTCTTGGCGGTGGCTTTGCAGACACTTGAGTTTGTGAAAAGATGGAGTTGGGCCTACGGTGTGTGAATGCACACTCAACTTTAGATTGCTTGCACTAAAATTTTTGATGCCTATTACTTGTTGAATTTTTGTGCTTTTTTGGAGAAAAAACAATAAATCTGGGAATGGGCCAAAAATATCTAGGAATTACTTGGTCTTTGGAGATACCTAAACGTAATGTGAAAATGGAATTGGATCTGAAATGAGCTATAATCCCGTTGTACTTTGATCTTTTATAGCTGGTGCATGGGGAGCCCAGCGCAAAGATGGCGTGGCAGCTCCGTGGCCCAGGAATGTCACTCCTTCTGGGTGGGAGCTTGTCGACTTTCATGTCTTAGGCCGCTCTTTGTGAATAACTTCAGTAAAAATGGGAACATAGAACCTGGACTTGAAAAGTTATGTACCAGAGGGCTGTAAGAAATTGGAAGATGAGGGGTGCCTGGGTGGCTCAGTGGGTTAAAGCCTCTGCCTTTGGCTCAGGTCATGATCCTAGGGTCCTGGGATCGAGCTCCGCATCGGGCTCTCTGCTCATAGCGGGGAGCCTGCTTCCTCCTCTCTCTCTCTGCCTGCCTCTCTGCCTACTTGTGATATCTGTCTGTCAAATAAATAAATAAAAATCTTAAAAAAAAAAAAGAAATTGGAGGATGAGGGGTAATGGGGTTAACAATGGAAGGGGAGGGGCACCTGGGTGTCTCAGTCAATTGAGCATCTGCCTTTGTCTCAGGTCATGATCTCAGGGTCCTGGGATCAAGCCCCAGGTCGGGCTCCCTGCTGAGCAGGGATCCTGCTTCTTTGTCTCCCTCTGCCCCACCTTCATGCTCTATCTCTCTCTAGTGTTCTCTCTCTGTCTCTCAAATAAATAAAAAAATCTTTAAAATAAAAAATTAAAAAACAATGGAAGGGGAAAGGAAACAGACGGAAGAGGAAGTCCCCAGCTTGTACTTTGCAGGGGGAAATGTAAAATGGCGTCACCGCAGTGGGACATAGAGTTACCATGTGAGCCAGGTGTTCTGGTTCTGGGAGTTTAGCCAAAAGAACTTGGAAAAGGGACTCAGCCCCTGGCATTCCAATGTTGACTGCAGCATTATCACAATAGCCAAAAGGTACAAACAACCCAAGTGTCCATCGACAGATGAATGGATAAATAAAATGTGGTATATTCATATAAAGGATTATGCAGCCATAAACAGTACAAATATTGTATGATTCCACTTATGTGAAATGCCTAGAATGTGCCAATTCATAGGGACAGAGAGGAGATTAGAAGTTACCAGGGAGGGACGCCTGGGTGACTCGGTCAGTGAAGCTTCTGCCTTCAGCTCAGGTCATGATCTCCGGGGTCCTGAGTTCGAGCCCCACATCGGGCTCCCTGCTCAGTGAGGAGCCTGCTTCTCCCTTTCCCTTTGCCTGCTGCTCCCCCTGCTTGTGCTCCCTCTCTCTCTCAAATAAATAAAATCTTTAAAATAAAATAAAAAGTTACCAGGGAAAGAGGAAAGGGGAGCTACTGCTTGACGGTACAGAGTTCTTGTTTGGAGTTTTAAAAAAAAAAAAAAAAAGTTTGGAAACAGAGCAGTGATGTTGCACAACATGATGAATGTAATTAATGTCATTGAATCAGTTATACACGAAACAATCGTTAAATGGCAATTTTTACGTTAGATCTATTTTCCCACAATTTTTTTTAACTTAGGAACAGAGGGAGAGCAGAACTGAGGAAACCCAAACAGGTACCTGTGGGGCCGAGCTGGCAGGAAAGTGGGGTGGGGGGCAGTTCCTGATTTATTTCACTGTTAAACTGCTCATGCTTTTGCAACATGTTCATAGTGTATAAACAGTATTTGTGGCTCTAGAGGATCCGTGTCTGTCCCATCACACCATTGAAGACTTTTTCTTCCAACTCTCTAAAAAAAAGTGTTAAGTGGGGTTTCACTGGGAACCCCTGAGTTCCCAGCAAAAGATTTTTTTAGACTTTATTTATTTGTTTGTAAGAGAGGAAGAGCACAAGCCAGTGGGGGGTGGTGCAGAGGGAGAGGGAGAGAGAAGGAATTTCAACCAGACTCCACACTGAGCACAGAGCCCAACTGGGGGCTCAGTCTCATGACCTTGAGATCGTGACCCGAGCAGAAACCAAGAGTCACACTCCCAACCGACTGAGCCACCGAGGTGCCACCCCCAACCACCACAGCAAAGGATTTTGGACAAAACTTTCAGCCTCAGTGCATGTTGGTGGGCAGCCGGTGATTGTCATCTTTCTCAGGCATGTGGAGATTCCACCTGTGATGTTGAAGGAGCATATTCCACACGTGAACTTCAACCTGAGGGCAATTTGTACTAATCCCCCCACCTCGGAATACAGCATTGGTGAAACCACGCAGAAAAAGAATGCTGTGTACTGGAAGAACAGAAAGTAGGATTAGAAGAGCCAAAGCAGGTGGATTCTCCTCCCTCCCAGGATACAGACCCTCTTTAATGGTTTTGGTCGGAACTTTACTCTTGATCTTTGGAAGGCAGCGAAATGAAATAGAAACAAAGGAGTTTGTCAGCTTCCAGGTAGCCAAGTGGTGAGAAAGTTTAAATTCAGAGGACATGACAGGATGGTTAAAAATACACTGAGAGCTGGCAACACCCAGAACAATGAGATAACAAAGTAGGTCAGCACCAGTCGTGGTGGTCAGAGCATGCGGCTCGGCACTCAGCAAAGAGGGAGCCCACGCTGGGTACTGGAATAGTCGACACTGTCTGTTGCTTAACATACAGAATTATGTATTTCAGAGCATTGTCACTCATCCGTAGCAAATAGCAAAGTAATAAGGAAGGAAGAAAGGAGGAGAAATAGGGAGAGAAGGAGAAAAGAGAAAAGAAAGAGGAAAGGAGGGAAAGAGGAAGGGAAGGAGGGAGGGGAGGTAGGAAGGAGAGAGGGAAAGGAAGGGAGGGAGAGAGGAAGATGCTAGATGAGGAAACTCACAAATGAATTCCTCTCAATAGGGAGACAAAACTAGAAAGCAACACTTGGGGAAAGTGGGGGAATATTGACTGTGAAGTATTGATCAGAGAGAATCTATGGTTTAGGGGGATGGGAAAGTATCAGAGTGGCTAAGAAAGAGCCAGAATAACACCTGGTAAATTCCAGAAAAATGCAGAGCGACCAGTCCCTGATGTAGCAGAGAGGGGAAACAAGGAGAGAGAAGAGACAGACTGTGGGAGAGTTACATTTTTTTTTTTTTTATCTCAAGAGGAGAGCTCACTTGGGAAAGACAAAAATCTCCATCAAAGCCATCTGCCAATATGCCACTCCAGGTACCTTGAAAGCAGAAAGGCTACTTTATGCTAATGACGTGATAATAAAGGGAAAGACATATAGAAGGGAAGAAACAGGGCACGTGTGGTGTAGGAACTTCCTTCTGCCTCTAACAAATTACCACGAACTTAGTGGCTTAGAACAGCACAGGATTATTTCTTATCTTACAGTTCTGGACGTCAGCGGTCCAATGGGTGTCCCTGGGCTAGAACTGAAGCATCTGCATGCAGGACAGCTTTTCTCCTGGAGGTTCTAGGGGAGAACCCACGTCCTTGCCTTTCCCAGAGGCTGGAAGCTGGCAGTCCTGGGCTCGCAGCCCCTTCCTCCACCTGCAGAGCTCACAGCACAGCATTGGGAATGCCCGTCTCTCCCCCTGACCACGGCTTCTCTTATGCCTCCTTCTTGTACCTGTAAAGACCCTGTGCTTATAATGGGACCATCTGAGAAGCCTCCCTCTTTCAAGGTCATCTGAATACCAGCGTTAATTCCATGGACAACCTGAACTTTTCTTTGCCATGTAGCGTAACATTGTCCCAGGTCAGGACAAAAATGTGTCTCTGAGGGAGCCATGACTCGGCTTCCCACAGGGTGGAACCACCATGATTTAGTTAACACCATCCCAAGAAAAGGTCTGAAGAGAAGTCTGGGTTGGGCTGGACTGTGCCATAGACCGAAACTGATACCTAGAGAAAGACTGTATCTTGCAGCCACCTTGAACCTCCAGCCCAAGGAGAGAGACCTTCCAAGTCTTGGCCCCCTGTGTCTCTCCCTATCTCTAGTCAGACTCCATGTCAAGAAGTCAATCACGAAGCCCCATATCCCAGCTACCTCCCCAGGCTGACTCATCAGCCTCACTGCCCAGAAGCAAATCCCAAATTCTCCTCAGCCAAGACTGGAAAAAGGCAGATGTCTGTTCATCATCCTGGGGCTCCTTTCAGGAAAGAAGTGGGGGAGCCTCCTGCGTAGATCATTCCCCTGTCCTCCCCCTCTCCCTGGCAAGTTGGACCCATCCAGACAAGTCCCTAGTAGGCTTCATTCTTAGATCCATTCTACAGGTGAAAAACCAAAGCCTAGAGATGTTAAATGGCTTATCCATGGCTTGTCCTGACTAGTAAACATGGAACTGGGATTCGGCTCCAGATCCAACTGACCCCCAAAGTTCAGTCGCCCATTCAACGAGCATGAGCATGCCATTATTTGGGTTGTAGGTACACAGATACAAGGCCAGGATCTATTTCCAATACATTCAATTTAAGGGACACACTGACAAAGAAAATGTATTGTATATAGCAGAATATATATATGATATATTGATATCACATGTGTAATGGAATATTATTCAGCCATAAAGAAGAATGAAATCTTGCCATTTGCAACAATATGGATGGATCTAGAAAGTATAATGCTAAGCGAAATTAGTCAGTCAGAGAAAGACAAATACCACATGATTTCTCTCATATGTGTAATTTAAGAAACAAAGCAAAAAGAGAGACACACCAAGAAAACAGACTCTTCACAGTCAGAGTGGATGCCCAGGTCATGAGCACTGAGCCCTATACAGAATTGTTGAGTCCCTATATCATTCACCTGGAACTACCATAACACTGGATGGTAACTACACTGGCATTGTTTTTTTTTTTAAAGGACATGCTGGCATTTATTCCGTTAGACATAACAGCATCAGGGTTTGCACCAGAAAGCCAGGGAGGCTGTGGAAGCTCACAGGAATGACAACTCACCCTGTCCTGTTGGCCAGGGGATGGTTTCCGTAGAAAGGGACAGCTAAGCCGAATCACAAGACTCAAGGAGGATTCATCCGGGCGAAGATGTCATTAACAGGAGACATTACGGGCAGCTGCGTCTCTGCTCTAGGTCTTACTCCAGATCCCAGAGCAGTCTCTGTCTACCTGAGCTATTGTCAGTCGTAACGGCAGAGAAGATCACGCAAATCCATGTGCTGGTTCTGGAAGTTTCTTCCTTGAAGTCACACACGTCACTTTACCTCCATTTATTGGCTCGAGAAACCCACGTGGCCAGAGCCGGAAGAAATGGGGAAGATCAGCAAGGGGTGATCCACAGATGTGAGTAAAATGTAATCCATCAATACACAGAGGCAAACTCAGAGCCTGCATTTCACATACCTGCCCAATCACAGAGGACTTGATCTTTCTCTCCCCAAGGCAAGAAGTCATCAAAAGCAGGGAAAATTTGGGTCCACAACACTGTGTCAGATGGACCAGTTCCTAGCTGTGGGAGTAGGCATCCCTCCAAAGGTTTTCCTAATAGATGAATAATAATAATAAACATTCCACTGAAATCTTTAAACGGATAGAGGAGTTTAATTATAAGAATTTAATTTTTCAGAAGCAAAAGCTGCCTTTATACAATTACAGTGAGACAACTTTTAATTAACTTTGGAAACTTTCTTTTGCTTGGAAAATCTAATTAAAAATACTTAGGGAACTATTAACATAACACAAGATTCAGGAGGGGGGACAGAAATAATATTGAGAAGGCATGGAAAAGAGACACGGAAGAGATGTCAGTGAGAGGTCAGTGTCACCTAATTTCCCTGAGCATTCAACGTTTCCTGGCCCTCCCCAAGCTCTAGGGACATTGGGGAGAGATTTTGCCAGCAGTGGTTTTGTGGAATTCCTATCTGCAATGGAGTCCAGCAAGACTTCTGTCTTTCCTTCTTGTGCTTTCGGGGCTCCCTCACCTCTGATGTGTGGGATACAGAGGAAGGGGCAAGTGTCCCTGGGAGGGGGCAGCCAAGGTGATGTTGTTGACTTTGCAACCTGTCTACCCATGATGTGCACCCAGGGGGATGAGTGTAGGGTCTCAACCACAGCGGGTCTCCAAGAGCGGTCCCCGATCCCACAGCACCAACATCAGCAGGAAGCTGGTTAGACAAAGAATCTTATAGACCCTCAGGCCCGCCCTGAGAGCCACTGGATCTGAATGGGCATTGGCACATGATGTCCAGGTGGGACATGTATACGCATCGAAGTCTGAGAAGCACTGAACTTGGCCACGAAGATCTCCAAAGGCAAGGTGCCAACAGTCTGCTTGGGTCTGATGTTCATGACATCAGTTTGGGGAGCACGGACGTTCTCTACAGAACCCCAAGTTCAAGTCGGGAAGTCTGACCTCCACCTGCTCTCTGAGGCACCCCTCAACCATCCTAGCTTGTTTCCTCACCTGTGACTTGAAGAGAGCAGTGCCCACCCTTGCAGGTTGGCCAAGAACGTGGGTGAGCAGTGCTGAGCTGGTGACGGCCGCCGCAAGGCCCAGAGTTCTTTGCCAATGACATCATCAGGCAAGGCTGGTCCCACTGAAAATCAAAGAGCCCCTTGGGGGTGAGCTGACAGAGAGTCCAACCCGGTCTGCCACCAACTCACCAATGACCTGGGACAAATCAGACCACTGCTCTGGTCTCTGTTTCTCGACATTCTCAACAACTGAGCAGTCACAAAATGTGCGGGCTCAGCTGAGATCTAAGGTCATCCCTGAGGCTCTCAAGGGCTCTGGCATGTGTCACTTGAGTAGAGCTTCCTTGTAGGCGGACCGTACCTCCCCAGGTGAACGCAGACTGAGGCAGAGGGATTTCTGGCAAGGGCCGGTCCCCTGGAGGCTTGCAGAGGGAAGGGATGGGAAATGTGGCGTTCTCAGTCCCCTCTGTGACCCTAAACTCAAAACCAAAAAGAAAACAAACTAAATTGATTCTCAGGTGTCTCTGCCTCCCCCGGCCCACCTGGCCTTGCACCTGCCCACCAGGGGCTCCAAAGACAACCAGTTGACCCAGATTCCTGAACCCAACAGCCTCTGTCAGGTTGTGCAGGGCAGAGCCGTAGGGAGGAACTTTAATGTTACACTGACCCCCTGTGGAAGTCAGAGGCGGCTGACAGGGCTCCCACCTCCCGTAAACCCCCACTCGGGGGGGCCCCCCCATCGGCCCAGCAGGACTCCCGAGGACCTTCCTAGATGCCCTCAAGAAGGGCCATCCACCAGCTGCCTCTTCTAAGGCAGAGGCCACTGGCAAACCTGATTGCATCGGGGGAACCCGCCAAGGTCAGACAGAGGACAACAGAAGGGGGCGGGCTCTCTGCTCCAGCCTGAGCCCCGCCCCCCCGCCCCCCACCAGCCTCCAGCTCTTGCCTGGATCTTGCTACAATCTTCTCAGTAGCCTCCCTGCCCCCAGATCCACCCTCCTCCGAGCTGGGGTACATTCCTCGGTCTGGCGTTCAGAGGACCCCGTGATCTAGCACAACCTGTCTCAGTGAGGCCAGGAGCATAGAACAACTCCCATGCCCAGTTTCCCTTTGCTCAGGCTGTTCCCTCCACCTAGAATCCCCCACCCCACCCCCATCCTCCTCAGAGTCTTGCCCAGGACTCGGAAGAACAGCAGAAAAGCTCCCTCCTCACCGTGCCTTCCCTCCTGGGCTGGCACCCGCTCCTGCCTCGACCCAGACAAGTGGCGGGTCACGTGCCCTCTTTGTGCCTCTGTTTGCCCAAATATCACATCGCGGTACTAACTCCAGCCAGTGGGGCTTGCAGGAGAGGCATGGGGTGTGATGACATCACAGAGGCCGTGGAAACCATGAGGTCTGTGACTTGGTCACGTTACACCCTGGCGGTTTCTGCCACGCTGTGTCGTGCATCGCAGAGAGGTTTTGTCTCGCACTCTGACCCCGGAATGATGGAGCGTGGCCAACGGAACCAGCGAGTCGCAGAGTCGGGCCCGGAACCCTGAGGTCCCACTCTGTGCTGAATGCCAAAGACACCAAGAGGCCCTCAAAGAGCCCCCGGTTTGGTGGCGGGGCCAGCTGGGAAGGTTACAGTTCAGGCTGATGAGGGCTGGTCCAGAGTCGGGCCCTTGACCCAGCCCTGAAGGTCAGGGAAGGCTTCCTGAAGGACGTCACATCTGAACTGAAACCTGAAGGGCCAGTGTGTGCTGGCCAGACGGCGCACGCGGGTTGGCAGGGAGGTGCCACGGGTGTGGGCGATGACCCCCACGGGGAAGGGACCATGAGAGGCCAGTGCGGCCAGCGCAGAGATCGGGAGGGAAGGCAGCAAGGCTGGAGGCGCCGCATCAGGCAAATACTGCAAATCCGAGCTCGGCGGAAAGGCTCTGCCAGCGTGAAGCAAGAGTGTGACACGGTCAGATTGTTAGCTGAAAACCACCCGTCTGACCTCCACCAAGATTGGGGATGGGGAGGAGGCAGAGAGCGTCGGGCAGTCCCTCCAGCAGACACTGCCCCTATCGTTGGACTCCGCCCAGCAAAAGAAAGCCCCACGTAAACTGCAAGCCCAAGGGTCTATAAAACTGAGGGGACCGTGGAAACAGACTCCCAGAGCCCACCAGGACCTTAGATCCATGTCACCGCTGCCAGACCGAACCCCGGCATGGGACTCGCGGCTTCCTCTTTCCACTTGGTCTCGCCCAGTGTTCACCCAGGGTCCGCAGGCGCCAGCGCGAACCGTCTCCCAGGGAGAAACGGAGATTGCGCAGTATCAGTGACCCCGTCTCCATGAGCCTGATTTGGACCCCAAAAGGCCAGAAGGGCATTTTCTGGGCCAGGGTCCTGGGAAGGTGGCAGTTGGCGAGAGCCCAGAGCCCAGAATGGAGAGTGGACACTGCTTGCCGCGCCTCTGCTCCATTTTGCCCAGTTACTCTCTGTGTGAGAGTCGCTGGTGGGAAATGCCAAGAAGGAAGACTAAAACCCAGCAGGGTGAGGACCCAAGCCAAAGACCATGGCATCTGCCAAGGGGGCAGCCCCTGATAGGACAGGCACTTGTGGAGGGAGGAATGGGGCATCTTAGGGCTTCCCCGCTTCCTTCATGCACCTCACTCCTGAGGGTTTTCTCTCCATTTGTGAATTTCTGGGGGGTTGCAGGAAGGGTATGCGTGGTGGATACAGGATTTTACGCATACGTCCGAGACTCTGCATGTCTGTGTTGGAGTGTTCTGTGTGTTTGCCTGGAAGTCTTCTGTGGGTGATTTTGCTCATTTCTTTATGGGTACACTTCATCTCAGCATTCAAATGTGTGGGTCCCATTTGCCCCTTTGGGGGTGCTTGTGTAGGAACCCACGCATGCATGCAGCTAGGTGTCTAAGTTCAGTTAGGTGTCTGTTACCCACACCCCGGGCACCAAGTAAATTTCTGAAAATGTCGATCTCACCCCAACATCCTCTTCTCACCTTGATTTCTATGACAGCCCATCTGTCTGTCCATGGGCAGATCGGGAACAGGAAGGGCACCGTGGAGGGTCTCATGATCTGTCATCTGATACCATGGGTGCAAGTTCCAGTCTACCTCTCACTAGCTGGTGAGCTCAGGCCAATGAAAACTCAGCTATCAAGTGCAGAGGATAGTCGAGTCCACGACCTGGATTAAATGGTGTGTGTGCTGTGCAAGGTCAGGGCTGCACCCCAAGCATGCCAGGCCTTTTCCAGCCTGGCCTTCTCCCATCTGTCCCCAGCTACTCACCAGATATGCCACTGGACCCTGTGTGTCATACAATCCGCAAGTCACAGACAAGCTGCCCTACACACGCCAGGCAGTAGGCGATGCCAAAGGGGAGCAGACCATACCCAGGCCATGTGGGAGGAGCATGGGAGCAAGGCTAGGGAATCAGGGAAGGCTTCCTGGAAGAGGCAGCATCTAACCCATAACCCGAAAGATAAGAAGGCATTGGCTGGGTGTAGGGAGGAAGAAGAGATAGCCAAGCAGAGGGCACAGCATAGGAAGATGAGAAAGAGGTGTTGGAAAGACACAGGAAGACCAGGAAGTGTTGGCTGTGACATCAGTGCTGCCCTCAGCCCCTTCTACATCTACCAACACATTCCTTCTCACCTCAATGAGGAAGGGCTGTCATCCTCACTTTCCAAATGAAGAAGCTGAGGCCCAGAGAGGTTAAGTAACTTGTCTGAGGTCACACAACTCTAAGGCTGCAGAGGGAGGAGAGAAGAGCCAGACCAGCCTCGAGAAGCTTATGCAGGGCCCACCAGGTGTAGGGTCCCAAGAGCCCTGGCTTTGGAACAGCAAGACTGGTAAGACTCTTCTGGTCTGCTCACTCAGCTGGATGAGCTCGGGCCCCTAGTATCCCCCTCAGCTGCCTGGGCTGCAGAATGAGCAAGATGACAGCCTCAGGCTAACGTCTCATAAGGAGCAAGAGGAGTACCTGACCCGGAGCCTGCACCCAGGAGGCCTCCTTTCTCCTCTCCCTCCCCTGCAGGGCAGCGTGCTGTGCCCCAACAGGCTCACACTGCAAACATTAGGAGCTGCCAGTGGAGAGCAGCTCCCCTGCCCGGCTTCTTTCACCCCTGCCCCTCATAGGCTCACTTTTCAGCCTGCGTAAGGTGGGACACGGTGCCCAGCATTTAGGAGTCTTGCTCTTCCGTGTACTGAGAGGATGTCCTGGAGAGTGTTGTTCATCCCAGCAGGGAGCTGTATCTCCCTGAGACTCAGGAGAACAGACTCTGTCAGCCTCTCTCAGAAATAGTTATGGCTTCCCTAGGCAACAACAAACAAGCTGTAGATGCTGCTTTCCCTCTTTGCTTTGGCTGCTGGGGAGCTCAGAGCCAAACATAAATTTGATCATCCAGCCCTATCAGTTTCCTAGTGCTCAGTGAGAGGGAGCAACAGAGGCCCTTTCCACAAATGTAGACAACTTCCCAACATATAATAGTGGCTCAAACATTCTCTTAGGTGTTTGTTTGGTATGCCTTAAGGTATATCTTATGATGCTCCCAGTGTTCACTCCTAGCTTCAACTTCCTTACTCTTCCCCCCCCCCCCCCCCCCCGCAAAATAAAAATACACAATTCCCACTGGGAATTCCACCCCTCAGAGTTAATGCTCATGTGTATATGACCATCCTTCCAGACAGGCATGAAACAAAAGTATAATTTTTATAAAAATAGCGTCATATAATTGACTCAACTATATGTCGCAGATACTTTCACATCAATGGATGAAAGCCCACAGGGATGCACTGTGTGCCCTAATATGGATTACCCTGATTTCTTTAGCCCGATCCCTGTTTCTATGAATTGAGGCTCTTTCTCATTTCGACAATTATAAAAGAGGCAGCCTTGACCATGCTGGTGCCTCATTTCTCCCATTTGTGTGATCTTTCTCTAACAAAAATCTCCCAGAAATTGTCTTACTTTTGTTTTTAACCTGTCTGTATTCTCTGAGTTGTGTAACTGGTAAATCTTTTTGGGAGCTAGAAAAGAGGGAGGAAAAGATATTTATAAAATGAAATAAATGATGGTATATTACCCATTTGGCAAAGTAATGGAGTATTATTCAACCATAACAAGGGGTGAAGCACGGATATGTGGATGAGCCTGGGAAACATGCTAAGAGCAAGAGGCCAGGCACCAGGGGCGTCTGGGTGGCTCAATGGGTTAAGCTTCTGCCTTTAGCTCAGGTCACGATCTCAGGGTCCTGGGATCAAGCCCCACATCCCGCTCTCTGCTCAGCAGGGAGGCTGCTTCCCCCACCCCCACCCCCACCCCCGCCTGCCTCTCTGCCTACTTGTGATTTCTCTCTCTCCGTCAAATAAGTAAATAAAATCTTAAAAAAAAAAAAAAAAAGCAGCCAGGCACCAAAGGGCTCAGGTTTTATGATTCCATTTGTATGAAATGCCCACAATGTGCAAAGCTAGAGAGACAGAAAGTAGATGAGCGGCTGCCTGAGCCTGGGAGGGATGGGCTGGGGTGGGGGGGTTGGAAAGTGAGAGGTAAAGGGTAGCGGGTTTGCTTCTGAAAAATGAAAATGTTCGAAAATGAATGGTGGGATGGTCGCACAACTTTGTGAATAATGTTCAAATGAAGTGACTTGCAGTACCATCGAATGGCACACTTTCAATGGGTGGGTTGTGGGGTATATGACTCAGTAAAGCTGTTCCAAAAGTAATAAAATAAAACAAAATAAAATAAACGCGCTGAACAGATCCCAGGAGCCTGAGAGGAGACAAGAGGTCTGTAGGAGAGCAGGGAGCAGCGGTGGACATCATAGGGCTCCTTATCTGGAAGAGAAACCAGGAGGCAGTGTCTCGCCTCCACCTCACTCTGGGAGATGGTGGCAAAAGGATCCTCTGAGGTTTGGGGACACATAGGAGATGTTCTCAGACCTGCAGGGCCTCCCGCCAGACTGGCGGGCATCCCCAGCCCGACCTCCCCAAGCAGCTGGCTCCCACCAGCTAGGAAAGTGGGGAACGCAGGTGGAGTCTCCTCAGGGCTCACATCCTCTACGTGGTGGCTCGAAGCTCTCCGATTACAACCAACTTTTTATCGCTTGCCAAGCAAACCTATCCCCTTGAAACTTGCTAATAAAAGCCAAGAAGCAGCAAACGGAAAAGAAGAAGAGAGAAAGAGCCCTCAGAGACCCAGCGACTGGGAAGGGCAGAGGACAGGAGGAGGAAGTGGCCCCTTGGGGCCCACTTCTGTCCTTTCTTTCTTTTTTTAAAGATTTATTTATTTATTTTAGAGAGAAAGAAAGGCATGAGCAGGAAGGGGAAAGGGAGAGTGAACCTGAAGCAGATTCCACTCTGAGTGTGGAGTCTGATGTGGGGCTCAAGCTCAGGACCCCGAGATCACAACCTGAGCCAAAACTAAGAGTCAGACACTTAACTGACTAAGCCACCCACGTGTCCCTCAGGGCCCATTTCTTGCCCCCATTGTGTCAGGCTGGATCGTTGGGGTCATCTGGGGGACCGTGGGTATGGCAAGAGTCCCAGCACGGCTCCACGAGGCATCGGCCTCCAAGTGCGCGGCAGAGAATGCACCATGGGGGCACGCCCAAAGGCTGAGGGCACAGGGAGGAGGGCAGCTGGGGGCCACAAGCTACCAGGTGGCCTCCTACTTTCCAGGAATATTCCTCCTTTCCTGTCACCCTCCTGAGGGTCTTGCCAGTCCATTCAGTGGAGCACTGGAGTGGCCCGGAGACTCAGAGTCAGGCCAAGGCTTCAATCCCACTCCCTAGATCCAGGGCCCCGAGCAAGCGACTTTCTCCCCTGAGCCTCAGTTTCCTTACCTGTAAAATGAGGACGATGGCCACAATCTACATTTCATTTTGTTCCCTGGAGGGTGTGAAGATCCTGCGACCCACTGGACAAGGATGAAAAGATTTAGGGCAGCAGCTCCTGAAGACCAGACTGACTGTCCCTGGATCCCGACAGACACATATGAAAATACAGATTCCCATGTCCCCTCTCAAGAGAGGAATGGTTCTTTGACTCTGGGGTGGGACCCAGGCATCTGTATTTGGAAAAAGTCCCTTGGCCCTTCTGGGGGGGCAGCCAGGCCCAGGGAACTTCTACTTTAGTGCACCGTCTCTGCGAAGGGCGGGGTTGGGCAGCAGAGGCAGGCGCAGGCCGACCCGGGGAGCAGCTCTCAGCTGGCCAGCTACTTTTCTACTCTGGGCCTCAGTTTCCTCCTCTGGGAAATGGGGGATCCCACCCGTCTCTCAGGTATGATAGACAGTATGTGAAGTACTTAGCACCTAATGAGTCCCCAATCAAGGGCAGCTGTTACCATTTTTATATTAGTTCATAGTTTGTATTGTTTTTAGAGGCTCTTAGCAAGTTCTTCAGATGATTTAAAACCCAAAAGCCATCATTTTTTATGTTCTTCGCCTAAAATTTTTTTCTTTTTTTTCTTTTCTTGTTCCAGTCCACAAGTAATGTATGTTCATTGTAAAGATTCAAATAATCGAGAAGGATTGAATGCTACTACTTACAGTTTGGGGCACAGCTTTCTGGACATTTCTATAAATGGGAGTTAACCTACAGTCGCCATGTCACACACACACACACAATGGAATCCTACATTGCAAGTTGTGCTGAAATGGGTTTTTCTCCATCCAACAATCTATCATGAACCTCCTTCCAGGCCAGTATATTGACCTATTGACCTAAGGCCTAAAAAGTGTTGTATTGGGGCATCTGGGTGGCTCACTGGGTTAAGTCTCTGCCTCTGGCTCAGGTCATGATCTCAGGGTCCTGGGATCGAGCCCTGCATCGGCCTCTCTGCTCAGCAGGGAGCCTGCTTCCTCCTCTCTCTCTGCCTGTGTCTCTGCCTACTTGTGATCTCTCTCTGTCAGATAAATAAAATCCCTAAAAAAAATGCTTTAAAAATTTTTTTTAAAAAACAAAAAGCGTTGTATTAGGTGGGTGTGCCATGATTTATTTAACTAGGCACCTTCTGATGGACATTTAGGTAGCGTTTTTCTGATTTTCCATGCTTATGAACAAATCCGAAGTGCCCATCTTTGGACATTTATCCTTGAACCTTAGGCAAGCCTTCCTAGCAGCCACCACAGATCCCGTATCAAATATTTAAAATGCATTTATCTCATTTAATCCTCACTGCATCTCTGCCCGTTTCGACAGGTAGAGATGCTGAGATGGAGAGTTTCAAGTTCTGTGCCTCTGTTCTCAGAGCTGGTAAAGGGTAGGGCCGGGATGAAGCCCATGGTGGACTGACGGCATCCCTGGCCCTAACTTTCGCTGCCTCCCTGTATCCCTCCCCGGGTTGGCCCCTCCCACACTGACTCCAGGTGTGGTCACATCAGTGACTTTGGCCAATGACACACCAGCAAACCAGATGCAAGGAGAAGCCTTAAGAAACATTTGCATATTTCTGTATCTGCCTTCAAACTCCTGTTCTGCCGTGAGAACAAGCCTGGGTGAGTGGGCCAGAGTCAGCCAGAGAATGAGCAAGGCCATGAAACATCTCCCCCAAGGCCATTCTAGACTAGCAAGCCCCCAGCCCTCTTGCCAGCTGACCTAAGGTCTGTGAGCAAGCCCAGCCAAGAACAGTTAATCCTGCCCAGATCAGCAGAAGAGCATAGGTGACCTGCAGAGTTTGAAAACAAATAGATAGTTCTTATCCGAAGCCACTAAGTCTTGGTAAGACTTGCTCTGATTTGTTACGCAGCAATAACTAACCAATACAAAGCCGAACTCTGACTCACAACCCCTGCTTTCCCCAAGAGCCCACGGCCCTTGTTAGGGGTCAAAGTCCTACCCATAGCCTATATGTAACAGACACCGTGCTTACAGATCTAGAGGTCAAGACTGCATAAGATAAGGCCCTGCCACCGAGGAACTGATCGTCCAGTGAGAAAGAACCTCGTGAGTGACTACCGTTCAGAGATCGGAACCTGGGGCTCAGAAGGGACCTGTAACTGGCCATGACCACACAGCACTTTAGTGACAAAGAGTAACTCCAGGCTCTTGACCTTAAATCAAGACTCCCTGGGGCCACTCAGAACTAGAAGCTTTCTTGAGTGTCAATAAAAATTACTTTATTGGCCTAGATGCCACCCCTGACTACAGCGGGCAGCAACCCAGGGACAGCCTGTTCCCAATTTAGTGAGCCAAGTAAAAGAGCTCCAGTTTCCATCTGAAGGCATTAACTGCAAATTTATATTTGAGGCCCTGTGTGCAGTTTTTTATGCATCCTTAAATACCAAAACATAATTACCAATGTCAATACATAATGTTTATTTCTTTCAGAACCGACATTTTAATTTTCCTGAGCAGGCGGGAAAAATGATATGCATAAAAATAATGACAAATATTAAAATTCTCCCAAATAAGGGACCGGGATCACCCGCGTAATCCTAAATTTAAATGCATTCACGATCACAGCCATATTAAAGGTCTGATAAGCCAAATTAGGTTCCATGTAAGCATAATTAATCTTCCTTTTCAATGAAGATATTACAAGGGCGTTAATTTGAATCCCAAAGGCCTTTGGGAAATTGAATTATATAGATAAAGCAAATATTTGACCTTTTACAGATAATTACTATTTTAAAAAAATTCACAATGCAAATGAACAGCAAGTAAACCTTGGGTGTTACTGGGTCCTACCGAAATAAAGTTCTTTCTAAATATTCAGCAAAAAAGAGGCAGATAGTGTGTTCTGTTCCGCCTCCCGGTTTTTTTCATTTCAAATTCGGAAGCATTAAACTCCAGCCAGGGGTCCTGGTGTTTATTAACAAATAATTGAATGGAATTGGCCGGTGCCAGTTATGTCAAATTTGCAAATTATCTGTTATCGTGCATAGGTCATTAAATTTCAAAAGACACAGCAAATGCAGCTACAGGGATGATCCCAGGGCCAGCGTTCAGCGGGGCTAATGCTCATCCCAGGGAATGACTCAGCACTGGAATGGTGCTCCTGACACCTGTGAGTCAGGTCCCCGTGTCCCCAGGGAGGGTGGGAAGAAGGAGCCGGTATCAACACCCTGGCCTCTCCCTGTAGCCAGCTGGTGGTGTGAAGGAAAGAACAGGTGCCTAGGGCCACTCGAGGCGCTGAGTGACACTGGACCGCCTCTAGCCTTCAGTTCCTCAACAGTGAATGAGTAGAATGGCACCAGCGGTCATGTCACAGCCTTTCGGGATCTGAAAGGAGATTGTGGAGCCCTAATGCCCGAGGCCTTATGTCCTTTGCCCTGGACAAACCTGCCTTTGTGTCCTGGTCCCCTCCTCCTGCCCCATCCCCTCCCATCAGGTCCCCTGAGTTTTCCAATCTGCAGAAGGGGTCTCTACCACTCACTCGATACCCTGAGGTTCCGGCGAAGAGGAAGTAAGGAAGGGCTTACGGGTGCCTTGCAGAAAGTAAGTACTCCTGGACGGTCCCCTGGGCTTCAGCATGCCGTGTCCCTCCCCTACACCCCCAAGTAGCAGCCCCCTCCCCGATTCCAGAGCATTGCTCGTTTTGGGGCCCAGGATCTCGCACATTCCCTGCAGCTTCTGGCCCTAGCCCCTTCACAGAATAAGGCAAACACGGCTGCTCATGGCCAACTTCACCGAGCGCTAACCTCCGCGCTGTTCTAAGGGCTCTTTACCTGGGGATTTCGCTGACTCCCCTAACAATCCCGTAAGGCAGGCGAATTACTGTCCCCACCTTAGAGATGGGGGGACCGAGAGTCAGAGATGTGGCCGGACCGGGGCTCACACCCACCGTCTTTCATCCCACGGGTGCCCCCACCCACAGCGTAGACATGCTAAGCTGGGGCCCAGCCACATGCCCTTCCCACCTGGGCCTGGGCCCCCCACGCCTCCTCAGTGGCCTTAACACAAAGACAGGCTCCCCCTCCTCTCCAAACGCCAAGGCCCTTATTCCATCTCCCACTCTAGCAGATTCCCAGGCTCCTCAGCTGGCCAGGCCTACAGCCAGAAGGAACCATGACCAAGTGACACCGGAGAGTAGGCCTGAGGACCTCCCTAGTCCCCTGAAGAGGGACATTATAGAACAGTGTCTACTTCAGTCTCCTCTGAGGACTGAGCGTGGCCCCAGCTACAGGGGCCAGTAATGTCCCCCGGATGTTCAGATCTGAGTTCAGAGCTAACTAAAGTGCCTCCATGAAAAAAGCAGGCTCACAGAGAGAAGGGCAAGGAGAGAACTCTGTCCCCAGTGATGGGACAGAGCAGAGAGACCAGCTTTCCTGGGCTTCCAGAGGGAACATTCTGAGCGGGTTTTGAAGGATGAGTAAGAGGCCACCAGGTGAAACAGGGAAGACCGGAAGCAAAGAGAGGCCATGGTCCTCATTCCTTTGCACCGTTCCAGCCCCAGACTCCCCTCAGCCTCAAGTGCTGCCACCAGGCGCTTGCCTCACTCCTGGACCCACAGGGGCTGGCAGGATGCAAAGCGGGACCAGCTCAGAGTGGGGCAGAGGGATAATTGCCCCCATCAACCCTATTCACCATCGTGTTCCAAGCTCACCCCAGGCACCATTCAAAGGCCTCACCAGGACTCTGCAGGAAAGGAAGGTGTTGACATTGAGGCCAGCTCAGGAAACCCCACCGAACCTTCACCCTCCCCATAGCCCCAGCAAAACAAGTCGAAAGGCCTCAGCTTGCCGGGAAGTGTTTTCAGGGGGGCACATTGAAATGGCCAGAAACAAAGTCATCTCCCCACCATTGCTCTGATTAGAGCGGAATCGGATCTGGCCAGGCGAAATTGAATGTGTACTTTTCCCTAATCATACAGTCTTCAAACACTGAACGTCCTAGTCTCAATTAGTCTGCCTTGATCTGAAAGGAGAGGGGAGTCGTCCTTATTGACAGGAGGGGAGTGAAACCTCAGAGCCTGGAGTTATTGGTGATTGATCAGCTGAGTCCCCAGTAAAAGGGTGCAAGTCCACGCTCCCAGGGAGGGGATGGGCTCACGGGGAGGTCTACCTGCTATAGGCAATTTGGTACCCCCACGATTTGAGGCAGTTAATGGGCCTTTCCAGAATAGGAGATATTTGATTGCCAAGTGGGCTCCACAGCCAAGAACAGAACCCTCATTAAACCTCAGATTGGGCTCAGACTGTCCCCAGGTCCCCACTGTCCCTTTCCCAATGGTGTTCTCCTCCCACAACCTCTTCTTGCACTGAACACACTTTCCTGGTGGTTTAACTTGCCCCCTTTGGCTTAATCTGCCCCCACTGTCTCCACCTTACACCTCTCTCTTGAGCTCCAGATGCAGAGATCCAGAAGCCTTCTGGGCCTCTCCATTCAGTGTGGCCCAAATGAGGTTGGCATCTTCATGTATCGAAAGCCCCAAAGCAGTCAGAATGATGGAAACCCCAAAGCCAGGGAATATTCTAAATGTTGAAATACATGCATATTTCACTTAGCTTTCTCGTAACCCTATAAGGAAGTACTCTTATTAGCCCTATCTTAAAAACACGTGTCGTAAGAGTCTTTGGAAGGACACAAAAGAACTTGGCCACAACTCTGTACACATTGGTCTGTTGCTGCAAAGGAAGGAAGTCTGAAGCCAAGCCTGACTTGTCCCTTGCTGGGTCAACTGTTAAACACTTCACTTTTTCCTTCCTGGATCCTTGCAGGTTATTTGGTTTGCTCTTTTTCCTTGTAATTCAACACATTATCCAGAATTCATCGAAGTGGTGGTCTTCCATTGGCTTTGGACCTTCCAAAGGAAGGGTGCAGGTAAAATGAAGGATTTCTTAATCTCAGGTCAGCGGGAAGGTCCTGTAGTAAAAACGTAGGGGAAGAAGCTCCATACCAGACCGATATCATTCATGGGAAACAGCCAGAACTGTCCCTGCCTTTGAAGAACAGACATAATTCAGGAGAAGAGGAAAGTTAGAACTCCATGTGAACTAAGAAAATAACACGCGTGCATCTTCGATCATTTCAGAGGTGCACTGATCCCGCATGTCCCAAGCCCTGCGCTCGGGGGGATAGGGATGAAATCCAGGACTGTGATTTGCCGCTCATGGGCAGCCCCTGGGGCCAGCAGCATCAGCTTCAGCTGGGAACTTGTCCACGATGCCAATTCTCGGGCCCCATCGCAGACCTGCTACCTCAAAGTCTGGAATTTAACAAGATCCCCGGATGACCTGCTAGCATATTAAATATTGAGAAGAGCGGATTTTAAAAAAGGAACGAGTACTGACTTAACAAAGGGGCAGGTGGGGAAGGGAGAGGAAAGCAAATAGAGGAAAAGAAAAACCGTGACAGCTGTTGTGTCCAGATCACGGGCATGTGGGAACTGGTGGCGATAGTCTCCTCTGTCACAGCAATCTGAAGTGTCTGAAGTTAAAAAGAGAGAGAAAAGTGCCAATGAACGGACAGACGATGTCATGGTCCAAAGGCAGCAGAGGTCACCATTTCCACGGACTTCCAGGGAGGCTGAGAGAAGGTCCAGGCTCCGTGTCACAGATGCCATGTCGGCCCCAGGGACAGGGACGTCACTGGGTGGTTTGTCAAAGGGATGCATTTAGGGCACTGGGGGTGGGTAGCCATGACCTCAAAGACCAGAAAGTACGAATGGCACAAAGGAAGAAGGGCAAAGGAAGAAAACCCACCGAGGCAGCTCTGGTGAGATTTCAGCTTTCTGCAGGTAAAGAGCAAATGTGAAAACCTTCCAGAGCGCAGAAAATCCAGCAGGGTCAGCCACCCTGAGATGCTGTAGGCGGAGCCGGGCTTCTGTACCAGCTGCCTATGGCCACTGTGACGAGTCACTACAAACTCGGAGACTTACATCAACACAGATGTATTCTCTTGGAGCTCAGGAGATCAGAAGCCTAAAATCACCTTCACCAGGGGCAAGACGTGGCGTCTGACTACCTCTTCCAGAAACCCTAGCAGAGAACTGGTTGCCTTGCCTGGCCTCCTCTGGCTTCTAGAACTGCATTCCATGATTCCTTGGCTCTGGGTGCCTTCCTCCATCTTCCAAGCCAGCAGTGCGGCATACCTGGCCTCCTTCTTCCTCTGTAGTCAAATGCCCCCACTGCCTCCTTCCTGTAAGGACAATTGTGATTACATTTAGGGCCTACCTGGGCGGTCCCCATCTCAAGATCCTTCATCACACCTGCCTGTCAAGATCATATTCACGGGGTCCAGGGATTAGGACCTGGATATTTGGGGGAGGCAGGGGGTGTTATTCAGCCTGCCACAGCTTCTAAGTTCCAAGGAAAAGTGGTTTCCATCGCAGGGTTCTATACAAAGCCAACCATCAAACAAGTTCCCAAGAATGCAGAATATTTATCTCTCTGCACTTGAACTTAAAAACATGTGTCTGGAGATGCTTCCCTAACTAATAATAACTTTTAAAATTTTTGAAACAATAGAAAGGCAAGCAATCCAATTCAAAGGTATACGAAGACCTGAATAGATACCACTCCAAAGAAAATGCAGGATGGTCGAGAGACACATGAAAAGATGCTCCAGCATCATTAGTCACTAGGGAAATGCTACTGCTTCACACCACATAGAGTGGCTGTCATCAAAAACCAGAGAATAGGAGCACCTTGGTGGCTCAGTTGGCTAAACATCTGACTTCAGCTCAGGTCATGGTCTCAGGATCCTGGGATTGAGTCCCACACCAGGCTTCCTGCTCAGCAGGCAGTCTGCTTCTCCCTCTCCCTCCCCCCACTCTCAAATAAATAAGTAAAATCTTTAAAAAAAAAAAACAACACAGAGAATAACAAGTATTGGCAGGGACAGAGGGTACGGAGAAATGGGAAACTTCCTGCATCACTGGTGGGAATGCCAACTGATGTAGCCACTGTGGGAAACAGTGTGGCTATTCCTCAGTGAGTTAAACATAGAATTACCCCATGACCCAGCAATACCACTCCAAGGTATGCGCCCCAAAGAAGTGATGGCAGGATCTCAAACTGATACTTACTCACAAATGTTCATAGCAACACACTTCCCAATAGCTAAAGGTAGAAACTACCCAGCTTAGTAGATAAAACATGCTCTGTCCCATGATGGAGTATCATTCATCCATGAAATGAGGTAGTTACTGTTGCATGCTTGGAGACATTACGTTAGGTGAAGGAAGCCGGACACAAATGGCCATGTACTGGATGATTCCATTCATTCAAGCGTCTGCAATAAATACATCCACAGAGACAGAAAGAAGGTTCGCCGTTGCCAGGGGCTAATGGGAGAGGAGAATGAGGACTGACTGACTGCTTCAAGGGGACAGGGTTTCCTTTAGGGATATGATAGAGTTCTGGAAGCAGATCGTGGTGATGGATGCATGACATGGTAAATGTACTTAATGCATTGCAAAGTACCTCTAAAATCACTCAATTGGTCAATTTTTTTTCTTTAAATTTATTTGACAGAGAGAGAGAGATCACAAGTAGGCAAAGAGGCAGGCAGAGAGAGAGGGAGAAGCAGGCTCCCCAGTGAGCAGAGAGCCCAACGCAGGGCTCGATCCCAGGACCCCGAGATCATGACCTGGGCCGAAGGCAGAGGCTTAACCCACTGAGCCACCCAAGTGCCTCTCAATTGGTCAATTTTATGCTTGAAAATCTTAGGGAAGAGGAAAAGCATAGACACAGGAAACAATAGCCACTCAATATAAGTCAGGACCGAGGAAGACAGCTTGCAAGACCATCTGCGGGTGCTGGTGCTTAGAACATTCCTGTGAGCAGGGAGGGTTCCCAGACACAGGATCCCCTTCTCTTCTCTACAGATAGAATCACATCGCCTTGGTTCTGCGGTGATTATTTCCACGACCTAATGAGTATAGATGGTATCTCATTGGGTTTAAAATTTTAGAACCAACCTACAGAGAAATCAGGAGAGATCATTGTGGTAACAGAGAGAATGTGAATGTTACAAAACTTGACAGCACAAGAATAATGATTTAACAAGAATCGGGGGCAAGCAGGAGACATAGGAGGAAGTGTAAGTATACTGATTTCTTTATTTTTCCGTGCAGAGATCGATACTTACCATCTGAAAGGAATAAATCAAGAAATAGAGACTAAGTATGGTATTAAAAGTTACAAAGGCAATCTGTACGAAAACTCAGATTAATACCAGACCTAAATTCAGTAAGGGAAAGAAGTGGAAGATGGTAAAATGTGGTCAGTTTCTCATCTTTCTTCGCAAGGAGGAAGCAGATACTGCCTAGAGGAGGTAAGTCAAGAAACAGAATTAGATTTAAAACTTCGATTGTTGATAAACATGAGTCTCTGTCTGGCTTCAGATACCTTCTTCCCCTGGGGGTTGCCCACTTGTGTGGCTAAGGTGGGGCAGACCTGCCTCTGTGGCCCGGCAGAGAGTCACCCACTCCAGCCTGGCCAATCAGAAAATCCCCTGGGACTTCCAGCCAGTGCTCGTGGGGAAGGTACCAACTTTCAGCCAGTGTTGCCAAGTTGGAGGAATGGGAATCGGGGCCTTTCCGTGCCCGTCTTTTTGCTACGGGCATGCATCTGTGTAGAGGCTGAAGCAAATCGGAGTCAATGACGTGGAGGAGTCCCTAGACATGCCTGGAGTCCTTATTACCCTTCAGATTCCTGTTATCTTACCTGGTGAAATCTCCTTCTGCTTTAAAAATAAATAAAGTACCCTGGGACAGCCATTTGGCTCCTGTCCTGTGCTGATGAGCAGTGATGACCCAGGGAATCCTCCAGAAGGAAGGGGAGTTCACTAGCATTGAAAAGGGGTCAGAACAACAGCCCATGGACAACCCTAAGGCTTTCAGGACCAGGACACAGACGGAATTCAGTGGCTAGACCATCACTCCATGTGGGATTAATGATCGTGGCAAGAACTTGACTTTGGGATGGCCAGACCCGAGTCCAGATCCCACCACTCAGGATCTGCGCAAGTTAGACACAATTCTTAAGCACTCTTGACGTTAGTGTCCTCGTTACTGAAATAAAGATAATACCATAATGTCTGTCCCACAGGGTAGCTGAGATGGTAAAATAATGAATGAAAAGGTACTGTATCAATGACACTAGGTTTTCTTTTTTATGGCCCTTAGTTCGGTCCCCAGGGTTGGTCAGTTAGACTGATTCTGTTGTCGGACCACGGGCTGTCCCCTTAATTCGATCCTAACCACCCACAAATGTATGCTGTGGTTCCCAGGGGCTGTGATAGTGTGCAGGGTTCACTTCAACCCTTTCCAAACACTCAGGGTGGGGGTGGGTGAGAAACCACCCCAAGGGTCACAAGTCACTCACCTGAGATTGTCATCAATCTCCCCCATCTTTTCCCATGGGGCACCTCACCCTTCTGGCCACTTCTTCTCTTAATTCTATTGTGCTTTTGTAAATGCTGTCCTCATGAAGGGGCAAAAGGAATTTTTTTAAGGTATCAGGTATGATTCAGATGACCTGTGTGTCTGAAAATAGGAAGAGAAACCATCGTGGGGGATGTCTAATGGCTTGGCAAATTATTAGTGTTAAGATTCCTTTTGTAAACCTTTATGTTTTCTCTTATTCTAAATGTAATATTGTGTCTTGTAATCTTTTATTGTAAGTAATATAAGTAATATTCCTTATCGCAGGAAACATAGAAAGATAAAGAAGAAAATAAAAGTTACCTACAATCTCACAATCCAGATTTAAACCCTGGTTAGCCTTGTTTAACATTTTGGTAGACTTTTTTTTTAAGATTTTATTTATTTACTTGAGAGAGAGAGTATGAGTGGGGACGAGGAGAAGAGGGAAATGGAGAAGCAGAATGCCTGCTGAGCAGGGAGCCTGACAAGGGGCTTGAACCCAGGACCCCAGGACCAGGACTAGAGCTGAAAGCGGACGTTCAATGACTGAGCCACCCATGTGCCCTTGTAGACTTTTTCCACTCTGTTATTACTAACACTCTTGAAATCATATTCTATATTCTACCCTGCTTTTTCCATTCAGCATTATGTTGTGAGCATATTCCCATATCATTAAAAATTCTTTAAAAAATATTTTTCACCAACATAATGCTCCAAGGCATCAAAATCTATTTAATCAAGTTCCCATTATTAAATAGTATAGATATTTCTGGTTTTCCACTACTGATCACTCACCCTAATTTTTTTTTACCTATTCAAAATATTTTTTTAAAGATTTTTATTTACTTATTTGACAGAGAGAGAGAGCACACAAGCAGGGGGAGCCACAGGCAGAGAGAGAGGGGAGAAGCAGGCTCCCCGCTGAGCAGGGAGCCCAAAGCGGGGCTCGATCCTAGGATCCTGGGATCATGACCTGAGCTGAAGACAGATGCTTAACCAACTGAGCCACACAGGCAGCCCCATTTTTTTTTTAACTTATTCAATAAGAGGCTTCAACCACATGTATGTGGTGTAACTCACGGGTTCAGCCCTGCAGCCCTCTGGGGTCACAGTAACGCACTCAGGATCCCAGGTCCACCCTGAGGTCCATGGCCACCCACACAGGGGGCAGTGACCCTGCCCTAAAGGCCCTCTGTACTCCCTTGCCTCCTGATCCTCCTGGGGGGCATGCCAGTTCCCCCTGACTGTTCCTCCAGTTTGTATCTCTGGAAGCAGAGACTGAGGCCTCAGCCATGTCCTTCAGGAAGGCTCTGGGCTTTCTATACAAGCAAATCCCTCCCCCTTGGACCCTACGCCCTAAGGTAAATGTGCAGTTTTCTAAACCCCCAAAAGAAATGGTCGCTTGACACCCTAGCTCCAAAGCATCAAGTGCCTATAGACTGTGTCTGTGTCACCGAGACCCCTGCATCTGCCCTCCTTTCCAGGGGAGGGAGGCACCATAGGAAGCATAGCCCAAGAGGACCAGCCAGAAAGATCCTGAGCCAGTGCTCCATCCTACAAGCCAGGAAGTGGAGCTCACACTGGAGACAGCATTGCTCTGCATTCTCAACCCCTCCTCCAGCTGCTCATATCCCCTACATCCCATCATTCCAGAGCCTGGGCTAGGACAGAGGCCGTCTGGGGTCCAGTTATAGCCCTGTGACTTACATGTTGTGTGTCATGGGGCGAGTGCCTTCCCCTCCCTGGGCTGTGGTGAAGACGGAAATGGGATATGACCAGATGATCTTCAAAACCTTCCTGGGTCTGATGATTGGGTCTGAGCCCCACAGACAGGACTCCATCTACAGGACACAGTGGGAAGGGAGCCCAGCTGACTTCCAGGGGCCTCAGGGACACAGACACTGAGCTGAGGCACACCGGCTTCTAAATCCTCAGACCTTTCCCTCAAGGGCTCTGGGGAAGAGCTTCAGCAAGCACCTTGGCAAAGACTTGAGGCCAGACATGAAGGAGATCAAGCAGTCTCCACTTCTTGAGGCAAACAACAGGTGTCACGAGTCACAGGGCTGCTGAGGGCAAGTCTTCCCAAAAATCAAGTGGACTTATCGGAGAGACCAGACCGGGTGTGGGTGGAGCGGGGAGGGAGCGCCTCCTGGCGGCCAGCCCTGCGAGGTGTGAGCATCGGTAGGTAACGGGAGTGAGCTTGCTGTCCACAAAGCAAAATAAGAAGTCGTGCATCTATCCAGATATAAATAAGTAAGTGAACAAGTTTAACGAGGAAGGGGATATTCGCACGGTTTTTAAAATCCTCCCCACAAATAATCACTAATTTCAAAGGTAAAAGAAGGGCTATCTCCACGTCAATTTCCTAATGGTGATGGTGACGGCTTCTAAGACACTCCCCAGGGGTCGTCCCTTCCCCTTGAATGAGAACACAGCAGAAGAGATGGGGATGTCACTTCTGAGGTTAGGTCTTTTTTTTTTAAGATTTTATTTATTTATTTGACATACAGAGATCACAAGTAGGCAGAGAGGAGGCGGAGAGAGAGAAAGGGGAAGCAGGTTCCCTGCTGAGCAGAGAGCCCCATGCGGGGCTCGATCCCAGGACCCTGAGATCATGACCTGAGCCAAAGGCAGAAGCTTAACCCACTGAGCCACCCAGGTGCTCCCTGAGGTTAGGTCTTAAAAAGACTGTGGCCTCTCTCTCTTTCCCCTTCCCCGCACCCACCGTCTGTCTCTCATAACCCACTCTGCTGTAAGCAAGCTGCCATATTGTGTGCAGCACCATGGAGAGGCTCTCCTGTCCCGAGGTAAACTGAGGGCCCCAGTCCAATGGCCCGCGAGAACCTCAAGCCTCCAACAACCACCTGAGTGAGCTTGCAAGTGGGTCCTTGAGACCCAGTCAAGGCCAAGGACGGAGGTAATCCTGGCCACGAGCTGGGCTACAGCTTATGAGTCAAAAGCATCCAGAATGCTGGAGCCGGGAGCATCCGGCTGAGCTGCACCTGGGAGACAGTCTAAGCCACTGACTTCGGGGGGTGATCTCTTCAGAGGCAGCAGGTAACTGAGCTTTATTGTGGTTATGAGGAGAACGTCCGTGTTTGCAGAAATAGATGCTGGCGTGTGGGGACAGCAGATGCGGCGTGTTCTCAGACAGTTCAGGAATGAAGAGTGCTTCCTCCTGACGACTTCTCTGAACACTGAAGGTTGTTTTCAGCTTATGACATTTATTTTATCTTTTTTAAGATTTTATTTATTTATTAGTTAGAGAGAGAGAGAGAGAGAGCGAGCACAGGCAGAGAGAAGCAGGCAGAGGCAGAGGGAGAAGCAGGCTCCCTGCCAGGCAAGGAGCCCGATGTGGGACTCGATCCCAGGACGCTGGGATCATGACCTGAGCCCAAGGCAGCCGCCCAACCAACTGAGCCACCCAGGCGTCCCATGACATTTATTTTAAAAACAAGTAATCTGCCCCGTGGACACAAGCGTGACTCTGGAGGGCCGGTGCTCAGGACACAAGGAAGTAAGTATACTGTGGGACTTCAGCCATTGGGATCTCTATCTCAGATGGGAGGGAGCCGCCTTAGAACCTTCTGTGACTTTCTATTGCCCTCAAGATAAAATCAACGCTCCTGGGTCTGGCATTCGAGGCCACTTCCCCATGCCCACTCCACCTGTATACCTTTCACACCCTTCCCCGGATAGGGCACTTTCTAGTAGCTCCTGGAGCCTTGCAGTTTCTACACGCACGCACACGCACGCACACGCACACACACGCACACCCGTGTTTTCTCTGCCTGGAATGCCCCACTCCGCTTCTCCCCTGGATGGTCCCCATAACCCCCTAAGCCTTGTTTCAGAGCCTCCCCTCCCTCTCCATGACCCCCAGCCCCTTCTCCCTCCTCAGTCCCAGCACAGCACGCTACTGAGGTGAGGTTGGAGTGGGGGGATGTTGGAGGCTCGGCCGATTCCCTGTGGGCACTACCCACCCATGCCCACAGCGCACGGTGGCTGCTCCCTGCCAAGGCCCCCTGTGCCTAACAGAGATGTGACCCGGGAGGGAGCCCCCAGCCACCCCCCACAGGGACTGTCACTCAGTCAGAGAAATACATTCAGGAGCCAGTCTTAGGGGGCAGAGGGCCCAGATTCTGGTCCCTAGAAGTGACCTCCCTGTGACAGGCCCTCAGTCCCCACTGGAGCCTTGAGAAGGCCCCCAGGGAATTTCAAGCCCTGCAAAGGAGCAATTTGTACTTCAGGCCCGTTAATGAATCCCTAAACGGAGGAATTCATTACTGTCTGTCAAAATTAGACTTCTCCTTTCCTTCGAGATGCATCTTCTTTTTATTCTTAATTAATTTTTAAAATTACGACGTCAGTGCGAAGTCTAATTTATTTTACTTTTAGCATTATTTCTCTGATAAGCAATTTCATTTTATGCCGGGCGCCTGCCTTGGTGCCCATTTGTCACCTGGGCACTCACTTCTGGGGGCTGGAGCAGACCTGAAGGGACGGGGAGCTCAGAAGCAGAGCCGGTCACCTCCATTTTACAGAGGAGGAAACTGAGTCTCACAGGAGAGCAACGACCAGAACATGTTGGAAGAAAGGGTCCCCGTCCAGGCTCAGACTCCAAACCTGACAACTCTTCCCCTTCACCCCGGTCCTCTGACGGGGCCTCTTTTGACTTAAAGACCTTTGATTTCGACCCAGGGGCTGACAGGATGGGTCCTGCATGACACGGGCTTTTGTCGGCCCGGATCCGTCTGCTCTCGTCTGGGTGGACGCCCTCCGTGCGTGGGGGCGCCCTGCCCGGCCCAGGGCCCACCCCCGCTCCAGCCCGGAGTCACACACCAGGCTCCTGCTTCGCTCTGCCCCAGCGAGGCCGCACAGGACGCGCCCTTCCCTGGGCCTCCCTCCGCCCTCGGCAGCTGCAGGAGGGAGCGCCTCTCCCCTGCTCATGCAGCTCGGAAGACGTGAGCCGGGATGCCCTGGGCGGTGCGTCCTCCACGGAGGAGGGAGGACAGTGGCCCAAAGAGAGAAGGGGAGACGGAGGTGTGGCGAGCCCCCCGTTCCAGCGCCTTCCATGGCCCGCTCCGGCCTTGCTCCTCCCAGCTGGTCCCGCGGGATGGTGAGCCCCGCCATGGTCTCAGTTGCTCTGAAGGGGATTTGGGCCACTTTCCGCCCTGCGGGTTTTCACTGGCACAGGTGCACAGAGCGGGAAGAACCAAGTCGCTCAGCCCGTCATGACTCGGGCACAGTCAGGTGACACTGAGTGGTGAGGGTTAGGGGCTGACATGTGGACCTTCCGCACCACAGAAATGGTCTGTCCCTGCTTGTTTGTCCCCTCTTGCCTCCTCGGGAAGAGCCCACGTGTGGGGAGGCTGACAGGCAGGCCGCCCGCCCATGTCCCAGCCGGAGTCTGCCCCGACTGTCTCCGCATCCCTCTCACACAACCTCGGGGGGACAGGAGCTCACAGCCCTTGTTCCTTGCCAGCACGCTTTTGCCAGACCCTCCCACCTGCCTATTCATATATGACCACACCTCCTCCAGGAGGCCCTCAGGCCACCCCAGAAAGGGTGACGCGCCCCCC
>RCUC01117944.1:0-14887 GCA_003697995.1 Taxidea taxus jeffersonii
CCCCCCCCCAATCTCTTCCAGCTTTGTGTATGAAGGAGTGGGGGAGGAAAGTGATCAGGGGTATACCCAGGATGCCTTGATGACTTAAGAACTCCCTCTCTGTCGACCTAATGAACCAGATGGAAGCCAAAGACCACCCCCATACCCATCACAGGAATCCCACTTGCCCAGGGAAGGAACTTTGGGAACTAGGAAGGCAGGGCAGTATATCCATCCAGAGTGCTCTTCAGCACCTCGGACAAGGATTCCCCTTCAGGCTTCAGCTCAGGCATCTCAGGGCACCCAGCACTTTATATCACCTTACCAGGGGGAGTCCCAACCTCAATTGTCTGCTGCTCTAAGATAAGCCTTCCTTCGAAAGGAGAGCTCCTAGTAGTGCTATTTCTACTTTTCAAGTCATGTGTGGAGCTATGTACAGTGAGGATGCTGATGATGAACACCATTCTTGACACTAGTCAACATCTGACCTATTTCCCTTGGGAGGCAGACAAGCAAGATGTAGTATTCTATTACAGAGATGAGAAAAGTGAGACCCAGAGAGCAAAAGTAATAGAAAGCTCATTCCTGCACCTTCTAATACAAGTGCTTCCCACTTTCGCCCAGTCTCTATTTCAAACAGGCAAGTGGGGAGGGAACGATTCCACTAAAGGGGAGAATCAATTAAAGCAGGAAGCAAACACTGACTAATGTGGTGCTAATGAGCGCCCTGGGGCCTTAAACTCTCAAGGATCCTGAGTTGGTGAGAACAGAGGTCAAAGCAGAACTGGACCTTTGGATTCCATCCCAGTCTGAACCACATCTGGGTGCGTATCTGGGGCCTGCTTGGGCCAAAGGGCTCTCCCTTTTGGGAGTCTCAGCATAGGAACTAGGACTTCCTCAGGGTCAATGAGAAGGTGGGACATTTTCCCAAGGCATTAGATCCTAGTTCTGTTTCCCATCCTGGAGACTTAACCTCACTTCCCTAAGGACAGACAAGGATCATGGGCTCCCCCACCTCCCCAACTTGTTTCAGATACAGGAGACAGTCTCCGTCCTCCCATTCATGTTGGGAGTTCCCGGGCAGGTTGCACAATGAGACAGAAAACACATACACACATGGAAATGTATACAAGGTGACACAGTCACCCACACAGACACATGGGTCTGCCTACCAAACCCAGGAATATGTGAGGGCCCAGGCGTACTCCATACAGTGGGAGACAGAGCATGCCTGGGCAGCAAAGTAGCCTGGGGAGGCCACGCAAACCTTCCAGGCCAAGAGCTTCTATCTCTGGGTCTGGAGGGGAAGCTAGATGGGATGTTTTCCTTCAGGATTGGATGAAGTTCTTAGAGGGTGGTTGAAGGTGGTTAAAGGAGCTTCAGTTGAAAGAATGATCTCTGAGTACTTTCCTGGGGCGGGGGGGCAGGAGCGATGACCCAACACTAAACAAAGCCTCCCCAGAAGGGCCAGGTGCTGTTCCTGGGAGCCAGGCTGGGCAAACTCTAGAGTCCCTCCTTGGGTCCACCTGGGCTGTTTGTGGAAAATGCAAGGGAGCAGTGGTATGCGGTAAAGGCCCCCTTCTATGCCAGGAAACCAGAGAGGCAGCAAGGGTAAGACACGTCATAAACACTCAGAGAACCCCACTGCAGACATTGCCACATGAAAGTACACAATCAGCACGAAATGCCAATATAATCTGCGTAGTCTCACAATTCCAAACACAATACAACCTACTTTAATAAATGCTTGCCCCAGGAGGGTTACAGTCATGAAGTCTTACAAAAAGATATACCCCCCCCATAAAGTGAAACCCTGACACAGTCTGATAGTCACATGTCACTTCATACAGAGTCACACACTCAAAGCATAGAGCTGCACATAGAACAGAGACACATGGTCAAAACAACTTCATTAGTACAAGAGTCCTACACAACCTCACTCGAACATCCGACAAGATCATACAATTGCACAGCCAACAAAAACACTCACCCTATCACCAAGCCTAGGGCACATGGCGACCAGCTGAGGGAGGTGCACACACATATACACACACAGACACATACAAAGAATGACAGGCGCTCACGCACGTAACACCTCCCACTCCAGACACTCTCCTAGCTTTGTGTCACACACGCCCACACCTGCTGCCTCTTCCCACCTGCCCGCCTGTCTCCCCCATCCCCCACGGGACCCAAGGCTTTAAAGCCCACTGTCCTGCTGCCCGCAACAGCCTGGAGGGTGCCTGGGAATGGGGCAGAGTGTGAGTAAGGGCCTGGCCAGGGTCAGATAGGCTTAAGGGTCTGGGGGATGGAATCTACACACCCTCCCGCGACCCCTGAGCCCCTGACTCACCTGTAAGCTGGTCATAGGATCCATCCAGATCTCGGGAATCGGACAAACTCTCCTTGCGGCCCTGGCCCCGCATGGCCCCCGGCGCCCCCGTCCCGTCCCGCCTGGGCCGTGGGAGGGGGCGCCGGGTGGCCAAGATAGGGCGCTCACACGGCGCCCCCTGGCGGCGTTGCACGCTGTCTGGGCTGGGGTGTCTGGGATGGACTGGGGTCCCGCTGCGGGTCCTGGGGCAGGAGCAGGAGGCTTGGGCAGTAGGTGAGCGCAGAGCTGGAGGCAGAGCGGAGCTAAGCACCGAGCCAGAGCCAAGCCGCCTCTCTCCTCCCGCCCCCTCCCCGCGGCTGTCACCGCCGCCTCCCCCCTTTGGCGCTGCCGGGATTGGCTCCCCCTACCCCCCCGCCCCCTCCTCTTTGCCGCTCGGGGGAGGAACCCGGTGAAAGGGTGAGCTGGGAAGTGCGGGAAGAGAGACTGGTTCTCCAGCAACACTACCCCCTAAACCTGAAGCTATGGGTCCTGGCGGTGGAGGAGGGAGCAGGGCCAGAAAGGACACTGTGAAACCGTGACACCCCCCCACTTCGCCCCCGCCCCTCAGGCACTCCTCCCACCATCAGCACCGACCAGGGTAAGTCTGTTAAGTGTCCTGTCCAGGTCATTCCCCATGTCAGCCCCATCTTCTGTATTGTTCTCCCATGTCTGGGTCTCCGCCAGTGCCCTCCCTGCTAGAAGGGGGTCAGGGATGCAGTGCAAAGATAAGCCCAGCCTCCAACAGGTTCATCTCAGGCCAGTGGACTACAGTTTTCTCTTCTCTCAGAAAGACCCCCGTCTCTGGGCTACATTCATTCTGATGGTACCTTCTTCCCTGATCTAATGACCCCTCATTGGCCCCCCAGGAAGGAAAAGTGTGAACCAGGTGTTTGTTCTTGTTCTTTTGCTCCTTCCCTTTCAACTTTCCTGCCCTTTTCTCTTGTCACCTGCCCTGTCCTAGATTCCTTGTTTTCCAGATTTGGGGAGTGATTGATGTGGGGGAATCCAGGTGAGGATACAGAGTGGGAAAGAAATGCTCTTGGTAGGAGGCCCCTTCCCTTGGATTAGCTCCTTTTCTGAAGCCAGGAGCTATCACTGAGCTGGGCTGCTCTCCCAGGAATGGCTACTGAGTGACTGAGCCTACTTGTCTGACCTTCCCCAGGATCTTCACTGGGCTGCTAGCACAAGAGCCTCCAGCCCACCAGAAGAGGGGGGCAGTGTCTGGTGGGTCTGGATGGTGTGGTGGCAATGTCCCATGTGATCCTCTTGCCTGCCCAGTGGCTTCTCTGGAGGAGTGACTTGCTGAGACTGAAAGCTTCAGCTAAAGTGACCCCAGTACATTTAATGTCTTCAACTGGATTTAATTTCTAAGCACTTGATTCAATTAACTCAGCAGGGATTGTGGTAGGAGTTCAGGCATGAGAGGGGGACAAGCAACTAAAAGAAGGGCTGTATCTGGGAGCAATTGCCCTACTCCTGGCTCTCCTCTGGCTCTGGAGGGTTCTCCACAGACCTGGCATAGATGCTGGGGCACAGACAGAGCATGGGCAGTCCCTTTAGGGGTTGAATTCTAGATGACAATAGGACTCCTGTTTGGAGTTCTTAGAATGGATATATGTCAATGGACCAAGAGATGGGCTTTTACAATGGAGGGCAAGGAGTCCTTCGCTACTGCTTCATGCCCTTGTTCATTTCATTGGAAAGGAATCCATAAGCAGGAAAGGCAAGGAAGGCTATACCTCTCTGAACATAACTGGCTTCCATTAGGGCCAGGAGACTTAGGAAGAGAGTGAGCATAGGCAGGGGTCCCCTAGGCAGACTGGACCAGCACCTGGGAGATGATCTTAATGCTGTCAATGAGAAATGAGGTCTGAGTAACAGAGATGAGAGAAACAAATAAACAAAAGACACTTAAAAGACCATCCCATACAAATCAATTTTAATAACTTCAACTTGCCATTAGCTTCCAGCTCCAGCTCCTCTGGAGTTTATCACTGTGGAGAACACTACATGCCCCAGGCAGAGCTACCACATCTAGTGTTCAATGACCCAGCTCCTGATTGCTCAGGAATCTGCGTCTACACATGGCAGCATGCTGGTGGATTCTCTGGAACTAGTGCGTATCTGCTCAGTGCTGGAGCCACAGCTCTGGAAGGCAAGTATCCTAAAGAGATTTGAAGCTAAGTGGAATAGCAGCCAGGGAGGTCCCAGACCTGCTCTCACTGCTGGTTTCCTGCACTTATTCCCAGTGCCTTTCTGTGCTGCTTGTTCCCTGCCAGCCGGAGGGCTTTAAAAAGTGCTTGAGAAGGGGGGTGGGGGGGGGATCTCAGAGCAGCAGCTACTTTGAAAGCAGCTGCGGAGTAGGGAAAGCCTACAGTAGTCCAGTGGAGGCTGTCCAGAGGAGGAACCATGGGCCAACTTCCCAAAGGCCAGGAGACATGCCTGTAGCTCCACCCAGAATATGGGTAGACAGAATGGCCTCTCCATGATGCTCACCTGGCCCCTTTCAGATGGAGGGTTTCCTGCCCCCAGCAGGTTCTCTCCCTTCCAGGCACCAGATCACAGCAGGAACAGATTCCTCCCCAGAGGAAATTCTTAGGCAGGCTGGATGTAAACAACAGCTGGGTGAGGGGGCCGAGGGGGCAGAACAGTGGAGGGGAACTCAGCAGAGGCAGAAGAGGCTCCCAGAGGAGAAGGTGATTGGGAAGGTGGGGAGGCTGCTGGAAAGGGAACCAGCAAAGTAGGCACCTGAGGGCTCCAGAAAACCTGTCAATGTTTATTTCACACACACACCCTAAAGACAGTTTAAACCAGACTGAAAATTAAAAGCTAAGGTTGTGACCCTATAGTGCTGACCAATCAATGGGTTGGAAGGCAGGGGAGGTAACAGGTACTCCTGGTGCCAAGAATCAAATCCAGAAATTGGTGGCTGGACAGCAGGGCACTGGGCAGATTATAATCTCCAGTCTCCCAGATTTAGAAAGTAGAAAAAAGGTCCTCCATTCCTACACTACCTTGAGCTAAGCTAAGGATCCTAACGACTGGACAGAGTGCCTGCAGGGGCTGGGGACATAGATTTCAATCCCAGCTCAGCCCCAGGCCAAAATAAAGCAGAACTGGCTCCATCTACATCTGAGAGTCTGTTTTCAGAAGCCTCGGAGAACCACTGACTCTCGGGATATTGGCATCATCCTAAGACTTGCCCCAACAACCCCTGAAAATTAGTCAGCAGCCACAATTTGTAATCTCAACTGGAAATGTGAGGAGGTATCCAGGGAGCCCACACTGGAAGTCCCCATATTCTTGAAGGCTTCTCCTTGTGCCCACCCAAACCCTCCCCAAATAAGATTATCCCAGGTTTGCCCCCCTGGCCCCTGCTGTCCAAGCTCCACTGAAGCTCGGCCTTCACCGAGAGAACTCGGTACCTGTGTTATTCTCCAACCCTGGGGACCACCCCTTTCCCCAGTCCCCCTCCAGCCCAGGAGCCTCATGGGTAAGGGCACTCAGCAGCTGCTCAGATATGGGTGGCCTCAGGAGATAGTGGAGAACTCCTTGAGCAGGACTTCCTGGCTGAGTGTGTGGAAGGCCAGGTTCCTCCGGACGTTGGTGCTAATGGATCGAACCTGGGAAAGGGTTGGGGAAGGTGAGAGGGCACAGGCAGAGAGAAAACAGAGGAGACGGTTGGTTACACACAACAGAGGGCAGTGCCTGAGGGACAAAGCCAAGATTCAGTGCTACATGTTTCTCTCTTAGGAGATGAACCTTTAATAGCTATCATTTCTGCAGGCAAATGAGCAAACAGTTATGTTTCAGCGGAAGGAAAGAAGAGGGGCTGAGAGACAGAAACTTTAGTGGATGTGAGAAGACCATCTGGGCACCTGAAGAAGTAGAGGTAAGCACAGACAGGGAGGGAGGTGGAGCTCAGACCTTTGTCTCTGCCTCATCCATGCAGAGGGGGACTGGTCTGGTCTGACAGAGGAGGAGAAAATGAGGCCAGAAAATGCATTTCCGATCTTCTCACTCTTTTTTTGTATTCATCTACTTTTCTGGGTTGGAAAGAACACCTAGAGATACAGCCCCTGTCTGGCATAGATGGTAGGAGTGTGATCCAAGGAGGCCAGTGACCGGAAACAGGTCATATAGCTTTCGAGCCCCAGGCTTGGAAGCAGGACCCAGGTTTAACTCCCAGCCCAGCACTCTTTCCAAACAACAAAGAAGCGCCCCTGTTTTAGAGGAAAGACTGGGGCATACCCCTGCTCTGTCCCCACTGCTCCCCTCACGCTTTCTCCCCACACACTGAGACCCCTGCAGGAAGTGTGGCCTGCATCAGTGGAGAAAGGACCTGTGGAGGAGTTAAAGGGCCAAACTTCCTACTCTGAGTGGGTTCTAGGTTCTGCACTCTCGAAGGAGCACTGTTCATGGGACATAGAAATGAATGCTGTATGAAAGACAAAGTGGGAAAAAAGGAGAAAAAGTATGTGGATTTACCCTGGGTCCCAAAGACCAGGGAACTTTCCTCCAATTCCAGCTTGGCTATGGAAAATGTAATGAAATTATCAGGCAGGAGGCAGAGGAAAGGGCAGCATGGCAACCAGCAGGCAGCTCAAGGTCATTAGCTCCCAGTGGGACCAGACCCTCTTTGCTTCCTTATGTCAGAGGTACAGATATAAGGAAAACCGAGTCAGGCAAAGCTAGTACCAAAGGGCCAGAGACATTGCTCCCCTCTCTCCTCCACACTCTTTTCATCTCCAATGTCCTACCCTCTTTGTGAAATCTGGTCCCCCCGTAAAACCCCCACATCAACTTAAAGACTTGCCATGCACCCCGTAAAGATGTTAGACTCCGCTCTCTTTATATTAATGGCTTCATCCTGTTCCCAACTCACTCACTTCCAGAGCAGATCTTCCTCACCCTGGGGAAGCCCAAAATCTCAGGACGCTCATGTTAGGGTCAGAGTTGGGCTGTGTTTAGCACAAGACAGATCATCTACAATCCAGCACCTTCATCATAAGCTTGGCATGGGGAAGTAAAAGGTCTGGTCTGAGGTGCGTTCTACACCAGCAGCGGGAGGGTTGAGCTACGGGAAGGAGGTACAGTGTGTCCTGGTCTTGGCCCCCAGCCACAATGTTCATTTATAACCAGGCAGGTGGAGTGGCAGGACTGAGACAGGCAGGCCTAGCTCCGCCCCCCCAACCCCCCAGCAGCTCTGAGCAGAGGGCAGGAGAGAGACCACCAAGAGGGAGAGCCTGGTTCTGTGGCAGTGCTGACTGGGAAGTGGAGTAGGAGGCAGAGCAAATGCTCACTGGCTCCAGGTGGCCAAGGGTGGGGGCTGCAGAAAGCTGAGTGATTGGAAAGGGGGGGCGGGGGTAGGGGTGAAGACTGGAGAAGTAGACTGCGGGGTGGATTCAGACCAGGAGCCAGTTAGGAATTTAGGAAGAAGTGATTGCATAAGGAGGAGAAGAATCAATGACTCTCCTTAGTTGTTTGGAGGACAGGATAAGGAGTAATGAGCCAAAGCTGCCACTGGGAACACGCATCAAACCCCAGGCCCAGCTGGAGCTGTTCAAGGGCTGCCTCCATGGTGGCAGAAGAGAGATGGATGGGCAATGCTGCCTCAGAGAGCCCTAACCCTCACACTTCCCCGCCTGGCACCAGTACCCTGGGGAATATCTTCTCTCACTGCCTGGTCCTGGGCTACTTTGAGAGAGAAGTTGCACACCCAATCTCAGCAGACCCCTCAAGTCTTATTTCACCAGTCTTTGGCAAACTGTGTTCCCCAGACGCACACCTGCACAGTATAACCCACTGGCTGGGAAAAAGCCCTCAAGACACACAGGCAGGGATGGAGGCGGGGCAGACTCACCAGCTCTTTGAAGAAGGCAGCTTCCTTGTGCTGCTCTGAGTAGCGCTCATACTGGTCCAGGCCATCCTGTAGCTTCAGTGTGAGTGTGTCATAGTTGGCTCGTACTACCTCCAGCACCTGGGGGAGGTCAAGGGCCAGGCAGGACTTAGGCCATTCAAAGCCTAGGTCACTCGGTCCCCACACCCCTCCTGCTGCCCTACTGGGTTGGAGTCAATCTGGAACAATACCTCCAAAGACTATGCTCACTATTTATCACCCACAAGAAAGTCTGGCCACACAGAGCAATTCTTCAGGTTTCTGGGACCATTTTTTATTTTAAGAATTTATTTACTTATTTGACAGAGACAGAACGAGCAAGTGCACAAACAGGGTGAGCAACAGAGGGAGAGGGAGATGCAGGCTCCCTGCTTGGCAGGGAGCCTAATGTGGGGCTCGATCCTGGGACTCTGGGATCATGACATGAGCCAAAGGCAAATGTTTAACTGACTGAGCCACCCAGGTGCCCTCTGGGACCATTTTCTAATTTCTTCTATTCCTGGCTTTTCCTCACCCGTCCCACAGGGCCAGCAAGGCTGTTTACTCGGGATATGGTAAAAGAGCACGAGAAGAGGTGCCAGAACAGTGAGTGTCTGAGCTCAGTAGCATCCTGACACCATCAGTGTGTTCTCAGCCATATCCTGCAGCTTTCTCTGGCCAGGTTGTCACAGTTGCTGAGTAAGACTTTGCCAATGTCTCCTTTTTCCCTTTCTGGGAACCACATTTCTTCAGTCCTGGGATGTTCCTCAGCACCATCTGCCACTTGTTTTCATCTCTCCATGCCAACTCAGTCTTCCCATCCATTGCCTGGATGGAACTTTTGGGCCTTCCAGCCTTGGGATGTAAGGGATACTTTCCTGACTAAGCTAAAGCTGACTGCATCTTTTGTTGTGATGAGGGCTCTCTCCCCTTTCTCTAACTTTCTGTGGGGGTGGGTGGATTCAGACCTCCACTGACTCCAGGAACTGTGGACCTCTGTGGTTCCAAAAGGAAGTTCTGATGTGACTTCAATTGTTAAGACCATGAAGTAAAGGTCAGGACAGTTAGGGGGAAAGGCACTACATCAAGACAGAAGTGAGTTGGGCAGAATGGAGAGACCAGGAGATGGAATGATTTCATTCACTGGGGTAATCTGGGTGCTAGCTATTTGGTAACTTGATCTGGCTAGGGAGGGAAGTCTATGATGTCATGGAGAGCTCCCAGCTCAGTAAGGAACTTGGGAGGAATGAGTGAGGCTTAATTTTTTTTTTTAAGATTTTATTTATTTATTTTCCAGAGAGAGAGAGAAAGCGCATGAGGGGGGAGGGGCAGGCAGAGGAAGAAGCAGGCTCCCCTCTGAGCAAGGAGCCTGATGCAGGGCACTATCCCAGGACCCTGGGATCATGACCTGAGTTGAAGACAGATATTCAACTGACTGAGGGACCCAGGCGTCCCACTGTGAGGCTTAATTCTAACAGAAGGCAAAGGTGAAGAGTAAAAGCTAGACTCAGGACTGGTCAGAGGGACTGAAGATGGCCTCTTGAGGGGGCACAAAGTACCTCTGGGCTGTTCTCATCAATTCAGTCTTATGCTAGGACACACTTCACTTGGTAGCAGACACTTCTGTCTGCCAAGAATTTCTACGAGGAGAGTAATGATGGAGAACACAGGGAAGGATATGTCCTTGAGTCTGGAAAGGGACAGCAAGGGCAAAGGTCTGGCCTAGGTTCCAGGTTCAGTCTCCTTTACTCCAGACACCCAGCTCCTCAAGGTCACTCTGCCTGGCTATGTCCCACAGACCCTATTATCAGCTGGCTCCTTTGCTTCTAATTCCATTTGTTAGCTCTGTCAGCAGGAGGACCGGTACTCAGCAATAGCAGTCACCCACAAGATAATCCAGCCCTCTCATGCATGTGGGCTGTGCTTGTAGCCGAAATACCTAGAGCCAAGGTCTCGGTCCAGAACTGAATGTCTCAAACCCCCCCAAAAACAAAATTCCTCCAAGATGGAACTGCCCCCAGGAACCAGACAGAACAGAATAATACATGCTTCCTTAACCCTGAACTCTGAGCAGCCTCAGCAATGACCCAGCATCCCGGGCTCAGCCTTCCCTACGGGATATCATGTTAAAACAAATACCATGCTAAAGCCAATTCTAAGAAGAAGGTGAAGCATGTTAAGAGATACTATATCCTGAGAGCCTCAGGCTTAGGCCACGTTGCCCTGGTCATCTGGGCTTTCTCCTCTTGCCATGGCCAAGTGGAAGGTCTAAGATCTCACTCAGAACAGGAATTTTTCATTTCTCAATAAATTTGGCTTTTGCCAGAAGAATTTAGTTCAATTTTTTTAAGGGAGGTGGAAGCAGAGAACATCCTTAAGCTATCAGTTCTTTGGAAGGAAACGAGAGGCCTGGCTGGACTTAGTGCATGATTTCAGCTGTCCTCTTATCCAGGTCTTCCTTCCTTCCTTCTTTTTTTACCCACAGGTAGGTTGCCATTCAGTTCATTCGGCCTCTTCCATCTCCCACTCTATTCACCTCTCTTAAATCCCCAGGAGAAGAAGATATTCTAAGTTTAGGTCTGGGTCCTAGCCCACTTGGGACTCCCATTCCACACTGGCATGGGATGTGGCAGAGGGCAGTACTCAGGCAGAAGGCAATCTCCCAGGGTGCTTGTACCTTAGGTTTTACCACAATTTGCAATCTCAGTCTCTGGCTTCCTGGCCATTCCAAAAGTCCTTCCCCATTTCATCTACTCTATCTCCCAAGTGCAAGCCCACCTTCTGTCATCAGGCTGTTGGGCTTGTGGGCTTCCCGGAACCATGCCCACCACCTCAGCTCAAGGCAGCCCCCAAAGCAGAAAAACAGCAACAAGCCACAGGCTCTCTAAGGAGTCCTTATATCCCCATGTATGGCCCTCAGTAGACAGAAGCCTGGGTCCTGGCAAGGGACCTAACAGAAAGAGAACTTAACTGGGAATCCCACTCTTACTATGGATCTTAGACAATTTGCCTAAACTCTTTGAGCCTCAGACTGTCTCTCTCTATAAAATGTATTTTTAAAATATTTTATTTATTTATTTGAGAGACAGAGCACAAGTGGAGTGAGGGGCAGAGGGAGAAGCAGGCTCCCTGAAGCAGGACTTAATCTTGGAACTCCAGAATTATGACCTGAGCTGAAGGCAGATGCTCAACTGACTGAGCCACTCAGGTATCCATATAAAATGGGATTTGAACTCACCTTCCTAAAAGCACATGGGAATAAACATTTTGATTCCTCAAAGTAACATAAAACTGATAAAAACATTATCATCCCAATGGCTACACAGCTATCTGGACAGCTCCTGGGACTGTCTTCACAGCCCAGGAAGTACTTACCTACTTCAAACTCACCTAAGGAACCTATGTGTATAAATAATTCTTCATCACAAAGGAACAGCTTCTGGATTTAGGTGGAAGACACAAATGGCCTCAGTTTCAAAGATCATATGCCCTCTTCTTTGCCCTGAAACACTCTGCCTCAGGTGGGGGAAGAATAAACTAGGAGTGGGGAAGGGACCTAAACCCCTCCCCTGAGGTCTCTAGAGAAGGTCCCGACATAGGCTTTAAGGTCAGAGAGACATACATTTTTGTCCCATATCAACCACTAGTGAGCTACTGTAAGCTTATACACATTACTTAATTTCTTTGAGTCTCAGTTTTCTTATCTGTAAAATGGGGATAACACTACCTACACTATAACCTTATAATGATATAAGGATGATATGAGATGATGGTCCAGTGTCTGGCACATAAGGAATAGTCAATAAATGGTTACTAATTTTACAATGAAAAGTTCTTTCTGTTGACAATAGATATTTGGTAGTTCTTATCCCCAGATAGTTCTAACCACAAGCCAGGAGATAGGGCCTTGCATGTCATCATTCAGATTCTGGTGAAGAATAAACCTAATTTCACTATTCAATATGAAAGCAGGCTTCCATAATGACTGTACTATCCTGAGTGTAACTGGCAATGCATTAGTCAGAAGTCAAAGAATGTCCAGTATCCACTGCTTAACAATCTTGGTGTAATGCAAGAGGATAAAGGTTAAAGGAAAACTGAAGAGATGCCCAGAGAGGCCAGTTTTGCATAATACAGGTTGTGAAGCTCCTGGCCATATCAGGATCAGGAGGGAGAGAGATTCCAGCGCACAAACTTTGTTATTTAAAAAAAAAAAAAAAGTTAGTTCAAATTGCTGAAAAGGTTTCAGATACACACACCTTTCCCCAAGCACATACGATAGGCATTCCCCACAGACTATTCAGTAGCCTGTGCCCCATTTTTTTTTAACAGAGCCTTTGAAATGGAAAGTAACTTCTAGCCCAAAGATAGCAGCAAAGGAGAATCACCAATGGAAAAGTTCCTGGCAAATGGCTATCCAATCTTGATGTCAGAGGTCTATGCCTTGTGCCTGAAAAACTGCTTAGCCTCAAATCTCTGATGGACTGAATTCCCAGGATGAAAATTAGCAGACAACTAAGTAGTAGGATGTGACCTGACAGCAAACTTGTGTTCATTTCCTTCTCAGTCTGAACTGACACCTACAGTGTAACCTATCTGGGCAGAGTATGTAAGGCTGCCACCAGCCCACTTCCGTCCAGGGCAACATGTAAGGCTTTCCCTAGAAGCCAGGCTGCCAAATGAAGATGAAACCAAAAGATGACAATAAAGACTTCTTATAGAATAGGAAATAAACATGAAATGTATCAAGACTGCAGTGGGATGTAATAGAAAGGGGCTACAGAATTAAAGGAACTTGGGTTCCTATCTTGGTATCATCATCTAGTACTCATATGACCTAGACCTGTCTAAGCTTTAGTTTCTTTATCGGTAGAAACATACAACTTTTCTGATCTTATAAAGATTAAAGATAATATATGAAATAAATATAAAAATATAAATCATAAGATCCAGCCAATAGAAGGTGCTAATGAATGAAGGCTATTGAGATTGAAACAAAAAAAGAAACAAGAAACACCTGATGCATTCGAATAAGATGAATGAGGTGGTGAAATGGTGGCCAAGAAGGTCCGGAGCTCTCACTAATATATAAGGAGAGTGATATGGAAGGCAACCATACCTCTTTTTGCCAAAGTGTTAACATGGGAACAGAACTATAGAAATAATAGTTCTGGAAGGGAACCTCTGAAATCACCTACCTCATCCATGGCCCTCATTTCACAGATGAAGAAACACATATCCAGAAAGACTGTAAAGTACCCAAAAACACAGAGCTGGAATTAGATAAGACAATCTTCTGACTCCCAATCCAGTGGTCTTCTTATACTGGTAAGCTAGTTTAACCTGGGGCACATTTCTTAGTTTACAGGCTATGCTTAATTTTCCAGAGAACAAACATTCAAGGAATTCAAACTCACTCCCTGTGAGTGAGTTTATGAGATTATGTGGGAAGCATAATCTGTAGAGAGCTGGAAAGGTAACCTGGTGAAAGCCTGGTTTGATGCTTAACGTTTTCATTACTACCAGGTTCCTCGGGGCCCGGGGGCTTGTCAGTTTCCACCAATAGCAGTGGCAGATCCTGCTCAGCCCTGCTTTAGTTGGTATCAACTATCATCAAAATGTACATACCACTCCAAACTCAGTATCAGCAAAAACTAGTTTGGGTCGCTATTTTCTTTTTCTTATTTTTAATTTTTATTTTAGAAAGAAAGAGAACACAGGCATGCGGGGCAGAGGGAGAAGGAGAGAGAATCTCAGACGCTGCCCTGAGTACGGAGCCCACACAGCACTTGCTCTCATGACTCTAGGGATCATGATCTGAGCCAAAACCAAGAGTCAGACACTCAACCAACTGCACCACACAGGCACCCCTGGGTTGCTATTTTAATTATTTAGTACTCATTTAAAAGCCTGAAATACAAAGGTCTTTAATCTTCCATGGGCTTTCTTTGGCTGCAGCCATCAGGTGGTCTCCAGGCTTGGGACTCTGGGTGTTAAAAAGATTCAATGAGGGGTACCTAGGTGGCTCACTCAGTTAAGTGTCTGCCTTTGGCTCAGGTCATGATTTCAGGGTCTTGGGATAGAGTCCCATGTTCGGCTCCCTGCTGGGCCTCCCTGCTCAGGAGGGAGTCTGTTTCTCCCTCTCCCTGACCCTCTTTCCCTGCTCATGCTTGCTCTCTCTCTCAAATAAATAAATAAAATCTTAAAAAAAAAAAAAGATTCAATGAATACCTTCTACGATATGAGCCCTCCCCTTCCCCCTTTTTAAGTAAGCTCTATGGCCAACAGAGGGCTCAAACTCAGGACTCCAAGATCAAGAGTCACAGGATCCACCGACTAAGCCAGCCAGGGGCCCCAAAATACATTCCACAATGAATGCTCATACCTCAAGGCCAATTTTCCATTCTCTGAAAGAGACTATTGCCACCTGGCTCTCACTTCCATGCCCTTCTGCTTTAACCCTGCCAAACCCCTAACCATAAAAAAATTAATCTCTGATGATTTGAAACAGATATAGTAATTATGAGGAGGAAAGATGATAAAGGCTTTTCATGATATCTCCATCTATCTCTCCCACTGGACTCTGGCTATTTGTTCTATTCCAGATGTTTATTCACTAGTTAGAGAATATGATTTTTTTGGCTCCATTTTTTTTTTTT
>RCUC01117945.1:0-10489 GCA_003697995.1 Taxidea taxus jeffersonii
TGGTAAGGAAATAAGGCTATGATCTGGGATACGTGCATTAATTCATGCACTTTTAGAATAGCGGGGCAATAGGGAGGGACCACGGCCGCACAAGATGCTGGCATCTGGGGTTCCAGCCATGCCTGTTCATCTCTTTCTCACCAGTAGCATGACTTTTAGATATTCTCAACGAGTTTAAAGGAGTTTACTGAACTCAAGTTCTCTAAAACCTGGTACTTCGTCTGAGGCACATATAACTTTCAATTAACCAAAAGACAAATTCATCAGGAGAGCCATTTTTTAACTAGTCTGCATTAAGAGCAGTTTTCTATGTAGGGCATTAATGCCCAAGTACTTTTTCTAGGAAGGCAGGGACCATTTTCCAAAAAGAAACCTCCCCAGTAAGTTTAAGTGGGCCATCAGTGGAGAAAGAATGACTGAAGGTCCATATAAAGTGGAGCACAAGGTTTTACTTCAAGCATCCATCTTTAGACACATTTAATCCAAATGGGTCCGAGGCCACAGACCGGACAATCTTTACCTTGGGTGTTCTGGAAATAATGTCGCCACAAAGGTCTGATTTTGTCCTGGCCACCAACATCCCAGACCGTAAAGCTGATATTTTTATATTCTACCGTTTCCACATTGAAACCTAAATTGGGAAGAAGGAGAAAATTTTTAATGAAGACTTTTAAACAATTCAAATGAATTTCAGCTGACATTTGGACAGTATTTTTAATTTACAAAGCAACTTGCTAGTCAAAATCTTTAGCTCACGGGGGCACCTGGCTGGCTTAGCCAGTAGAGCATACAACTCTTGACCTCGGGGTCTTGAGTTCAAGCCCCATATTACTCTTAATTCAAGACAAAACAAATAAAAAAGATACACAGCTTACAAAACAGGGTGTATTAGTCTTCCATCCACCATGACAGGTGTCTCAAACCTTCTCTACTCTCCAACCTCACATGTCCTCTCTCAGATCTTAGAGCATACTTCAGGGCAAAGAGAAGCCATTAATGAGACTGACTTCCACCTTCCACCAAACAGTGTAGAAACCTACCTACCTCTGTACCCATACTTCTTTCTCTCCCTTGTAGAAGACAAGGGGGCAACTATCCAATGCCGATTCCATCTAAGCATACAGTCTAGACTTCTCCTAAATCTCCAACCCATTCTTCTCAGCATGCTTAAGTCTCTACATCTTTCAAAAGAGCCCTTCCTTGGGGTGCCTGGGTGGCTCAGTCATTAAGCATCTGCCTTCGGCTCAGTTCATGATCCCAGGGTCCTGGGATTGAGCCCATGTCAGGCTCCCTGCTCAGCGGGAGACCTGCTTCTCTCTCTCCAGCCCTGCTTGTGTTCCCTCTCTCACTGTCTCTCTCTCTGTCAAATAAATAAGTATCTTTAAAAAAAAAAAAAAAAAAAGCCCTTCCTTGACTCCCCATCTTCAGCTGCTCTCACCTTTGATTTTTACCTATCAAAGCCAAACTTCTCTAAGAAGCCAAGTCACATTCACTGCACCCACTATATCACCTCTAACCCAACAGCACCTTTTGCTTCACTGTTACAAAACTGGTCTGACGAACGTGAGCAACGATCACCATGTCAATAAACCCAAAAAATGCTCTCCAGTTCTTGCATAATTCAATTTTATATCTGACACTACTGCTCACTCGCTTCTTGAAACTCTTCCCTGGTTTCCTGTTTTCCTTATATTTCTATGGCTGAATCTTCTTGGTCTACTTAGTGAGCTCAACCATATTTAACTGATCCATTTTTAAATGATGGAGTTTCTAGGACTCTGTCCTGCCCCATCCATTCTCCTCTTTCCACTGCCCCAAGAGGTAATCTCACTCAGTTGTAGGGCTTCATTACTACCTTTGTGCTAACAACCCTCAAATTTACATTATCTCATCCAAGATCTCCTGAGCTTCAGGCTCATAATCCAGCCTTCCATCCAACATCTTAGATTAGATCTCTCAAAGGCTCCGATAAGACATTATGTCAAAACTGAACATAAGATTCCCACCCCTCCAGGGGTGCCTAGGTAGCTCCACTGGCTGAGCGTTCGACTCTTGATCTTATCAGCTCAGGTCGTGACCTCAGGGTTGCTGAGTTCAAGCACCATGTTTTGCTCCATGCTGGACGTTAAAAAAAAAAAAAAGATCCGGGCCCCTCTAAGTTGCTCCTGTCCTAGTTACCCCCACACTGACTTCATCCCACAAGCTGGAAATCTGGGAGGCATCCCTGACACTTCCAACTCTCTCATCCCTAAAAATCTCATTATCAAATCTTACCCATAAAACCTCCTAAATATCTAATAGCCACCCTAACCCAAGAGACAGTCATTTCTAGCCTCAATTACTGAAGTAACCTAACTACTCTATCTGCACCTACTCGTCCTCTCTCCGTCCATTCACCATTTTCCAATCAAAACTCTCAAAACACACAATATGGTCATATCAGTCCCCTACACATTTACACTTGACTAAGGTATTTAAAATAAGGGGGAAAAAATAATCTCTCCTTGGTTTCCCACACCCAAATCCCAAACATGACCGTTGAGGTCCACCACAACCTGGGCCTGCTCACTTTCCAAATCTCACTTTGAGTCATGCCTTATTTTAGCATGGGGAACTCACTACATTGCAGCACTCTCAATTCTTGCTAAATAAATGTATAAACCCAGTGCCATTCTAATCCTAAAGTGATGAGGGGAGGGAGGGAGGGCATGAAACTTAGCAAAATGATCTTAAATGTAAACTGGAAAAATAAGCAAGTAAATGTAACCAGGAACTCTCTGAAAACAGTTAACAAATTATTTGTAAAGAAAATATCAATCCTTAGGAATGCATGAAATAATTAAGTTCAAATGACTACAACAGGGAGTTGTCTAGAAAAAGACACACATACCCATGAAAATTTAGTATGTGATAAAGAAGGCATTTAAAATCAGGATGCCCAGGATGGGGCACCTGGGTGGCTCAGTCATTGGTTGAGCTTCTTACTCTTGATTTCAACTTGAGTCATGAGACCGGGGTCATGAGATTGAGCCTCATGTCAGGCTCCATGCTTAGCAAAGCGTCTGCTTGTGCCTTTCCCTATTCTCCTTTCCCCGCTCACTCTCTCTCAAATAAATAAATAAAATCTAAAAAAAAATTATAATAAAAAATAATAAACTAAATCAGCATGGAAAAATTACCCACTAAGTGGGTACGGACAACTGTCTACCCTCTCACATGTCCAATATCTATGTGGCTATTTGGATTTAATTAAAATTAAGTACAATTGGGGAGCCTAGCTGGCTCAGTCAAAAGAGCATGAGACTCTTTATCTCGGAGTTGTGAGTTTGAGCCCCACTTTGGGTATAAAGATTACTTAAATAAAAAACTTAAAAAAATATTTTAAAATAAAATTAAGCACACAAAAAAAGTCAGCTCCTCGATCACACCAGCCACACTTGAAGTGTTCAACAGCCACTTGTGGCTAAAGGTACAACCCTGGACAGCATGGACACAGAACACTTCCATCACTGCAGAATGCTCTACTGGACAACACTGGCCTAATCATTTGAAAAATATAAATCCCTACCTTGCTCATAACAGAAAAGTAAATAAATAAAATTAAATACAAATTAAATATTTTTTTTTAAAAAGAAAGACAAAAACTGGTAAATGTGACCATCTCAAATTCTATACGGCAAAACACAGAAAAAATGAGGATGAAAGACAATTGACTGGAAAGCTAACACATGACAAGAGTTGTTCCAGACACATGACATACCTCTTCAAATTACTAAGAGACAAATATGCTAACAAAAACAAAAGACAGTAGAGCCAAATTAAAATCAAGTCATGGACTGGATTGCCTGGCTGGCTCAGCTGGTAGAGCACAGGACTCAATCTCAGGTCATGAGTTCAAGCCCCACACTGGACAGACACTACTTAAAAAATAAATGAAGGGGCACCTGGGTGGCTCAGTGGGTTAGGGCCTCTGCCTTTAGCTCGGGTCATGATCTCAGGGTCCTGAGATCAAGCCCCACATTGGGCTCTCCACTCAGCGGGGAGCCTGCTTCCCTTCCCCTTTCTCTGCTGCTTGTGATATCTGTCTGTCAAATAAATGGATAAGAATCTTCAAAAAAAAATGAGTAAAGGGTACAAGAGTGGCTCCTGATTTTGGCTTGGGTCATGATCTTAGGGTTGTGGGACTGAGTCTCAAATCTGGCTCTGTGCTCAGCTGGCAGTCTGCTTGAGATTCTCTCCCCGTCTTGCTGTCCCTCCCCTAGCACATGCACGCATGATCTCTCTCACAAATTTTTTTTAAAAAGCTTAAGAACTCAATAAAGAAATAAAATTGAGTCATAGAACAAATACAAACAGCCAATAGATGTTTGAATATATCCACTTACAATAAAAGAAATCCCAATAAAAATCAGTGTTTTTTCCTCCATCAGTTTGGCAAATTCCAGGGAGAAATGAACACTTTTTAATAGTTGGTGACACAGCCTTTTTGGAGAGAAGTTTGGCAATGTGTATCCACAGTTTAAATGTACATAAGTTTTGTTTTGCTAGTTTTTTGTTTTGTTTTTTAAGTAAACTCTATGCCAGTGTGGGGCTTGAACTCATGACTCGATCCCGAGATCAAGAGTCCATGCTCTATGGACTGAGTCAGCCAGGTGCCTCTAAATGTACATTAGTTTTAACATAGCAATCCTTCCTCCAGAAATTACTGCAAAGAGTAAAGAACACGTCCGCAAAAATGTTAAAGATGCTTACTTCAGTGTCATTGGCAAAGAATCACCGCAAAAAACTGAATCAACCATCAGTGGAAATTCATTAAAAATATAGCCACATAATAGAATACTATCCAGTTATTAAAATTTGATGTCAATCTATATAAATTGTTATTTAAGCCCCAAAACTCAGTGACTCAGAATAATGATTCTGCCTGTCCAACAATTCTGGGGGTTGCCTGGGCTTCAGCTGTGGAGTCCCCTGAGGGATGGACTGGGCCCCTCTCTCTCCAGGTAGTCTTTTCATAACATTGAGCATCCTCTTATGGTGATGGCAATGTTCCAAAAGTACAAGCCTCAAGACACAAGCACTTCTTCAGTCTTTGTTTGAATTACATTTGCTGATGTCCCCTTGGTCAAAGCAAGCCATGTGGCCAAGCTCAGCATCACTGGAAAAGGGGATGATTCCCGGGGGGCCATCTGTCTCACAATCTATAAGATGGATATCCCATTCACTCACCACATATTTACCGGACAGCTAGCTATGTGCCATGGAACTTTGCCAGAGGCTTGGGAACAATGGCTCCTGCCCTTATCTACACACTGCTGGAAGGAAGGGAAGTGGGAAAGCAATGTCAAATATGTTGAGAATTACTAAGAAGTTCTGGTTACTATGGAAACTTTTAACAGGGGAAAACCAGTCCAGGCCATCAGGAAAGGTGCCCCCAAGACATAACATTTAAACTAAGACCAAAGGAATGAGCTGGCATTAGCTACATAAAGGGGGAGGAGGCTGAGGAAAAAGGCAGGAAAGCATTCCACAGGGAGGAAATAATATAGAAAGAGATCCAAACATACTGTTTAATGCAAAGTTTGAAAATAGCATGCATATGATTTTACAAAGGTATTCACCAAAATCTTAACTGTAGATTTTTTTTTAATACTTGTTTATGTTTTGCTATATGTCTAACATTATAGAAGCACGAATTATTTTTATAATTGGAGAAAACCAAGCAATTATGCTATTTTCATTTTGGACTAATAACATTTTTTTAAATTGTGGATGTGAACATTTCCTCCATCTGGTTTCCTCCTTCTCCAAATGTTGCAATCTCTGAAATTACTGCCCAAGTTCAAAGTTGATCATTTGGTTCCTGTGACTAATCCAACATTCAGAACACTATTGACTTCACATGTCATCCTGCGGGGCCTATTCTCACTCAGGAGACTGGATCTAGAGGCAGTTCATAAGGCAAAGATTAAGTCCTATCAGATCTGCCTTTGCAAAAAAATGGCCCACAAAACACAGTGCTAGTTTGCAGGAATAACTCTACTGCCAGGTTCTCCTCCACACTGGCACAAATCAGTCTCTTCAGCTGGACACCAACTCAAGGAATTGGCTTGAACCAGAGTAAAGAACATCACACTGCATCTTTACACCCTAGGAACATACTTCCTGGGGACATACTTCCACTTAGAAAGGCCAGCTGGAAGGAAGATGGACTGAAGGGGCAACAACAGATTCCCAGCTCCCATCTCAGGCTTAGGCTGGGACACACACTAACTGACTAGAACAGAGGGCATAACTGCTTTCCCTGGTCATTTGTCTAAGATTTTATTTTTAAATAATCTCTACATCCAACGTGGAGCTCGAACTCGCAACCCTGAGATCAAGAGTCGCAAGCTCTGGAGCACCTGGGTGGCTCAGCTGGTTAAGTACCGATCGGAATATTGGTTTCAACTCACGTTGTGATCTTGGGGTCCTGAAATCAAGCCCTGCGTTGGACTCTGTGCAGTCTAAGTCTGCTTGGATTTCTCTCCCTTTCCCTCTGCTCCTCCCCCACAAGGCTGACTCTCTCTCTCTAAAATAAATAAATCTTGGGGCGCCTGGGTGGCTCAGTGGGTTAAAGCCTCTGCTTTCGGCTCAGGTCATGATCCCAGGGTACTGGGATCGAGCCCCACATTGGGCTCTCTGCTTGGCGGAGAGCCTCTTTCCTCCTCTCTCTCTGCCTGCTGCTCTGCCTACTTGTGATCTCTGTCTGTCAAATAAATAAATAAATAATCTTTTTTTAAGAAAATAAATAAAATAAATAAATCTTAAAAAAAAAAGTCACAAGCTCTACTGACTGAGCTAGCCAGGCATCCCTGCCCTCCCTGTTTTAATCATTATCTTTTTCTTTTTTGCCGGGCAGATAAGGTTAAGTGTCCGTTTGATTGCCCTGTAAACCTAGCAATGGTCCTAGAGATGCCAGGGAGCAATTAGGAAATTCTACATTACCTAGTTTGAGCCTCAAAAAGTTTATGCTCTTGGGGCAGACAAGATTTTTAAAAAGAAGTATTCAATAACATAAAAAGCATGTAAAAGTGTAGCATACTAACTTGTAAACTGGTCTCATCACAGGTCATGAACATACCTATTGTAGGGATGGTAGTCACAATCTCTCCCAGTTTCAATTTATACAAGATGGTAGTTTTTCCGGCTGCATCCAAACCCACCATAAGAATCCGCATCTCTTTTTTCCCAAATAAACTTTTAAACAGTTTTTCAAAAACATTCCCCATTGTGACTGAATTCCGTTACCTAAATGAAAAGAAAGGCAAGTCAAGTAATTGTTCTTTGCAGAGATATAAAAACACCATACATAAAATACAAGTCTCTATTAGAGGTGACTTCTAGTAAAAATTTAAACAATTTTAAGTATAATTTGGCCAAGAAAGAGTAGTGTGTGTCTTGTTTTCAAAGGGAAATTCAACTAAGTCTTTTGATGCCTTGCCAGAAAATTCTCTTTTCCACTGCAGCATCCAAGTGGGATAAGTGGACACACAGTCTCAATGCTACCTCTATGGCAGCAGGCTTTGGTCAGCCTATAGCAAGGCCAAAACAAATACATCTGAACTCTCTTGAAATGAGAACTAATGAAGCAGAGAACCAACTTATTTTACAGGACGTAAAGCTAAGTCCTTAAGGTAGGTTAAATATCAGTATCTTTTAGAAATGTAGTAGTTGCCTTTGCCTAGCAAACAGTATCAACACCCAGAAAAGAACCTAAGTCAATTTCAGAGGGGAGAGATACAGCACTGGGACACCACACCAGCTAACAGAGAAACTGACTGGCAAACGTCCCCTGTTGACCATCACCTGACTCTCAACCAGTTTGTTTAACTTTTTATTGAAATGTAATTTACAGGGACGCCTGGGTGGCTCAGTTGGTTAAGCGGCCGCCTTCAGCTCAGGTCAGGATCCCAGCGTCCTGGGATTGAGTCCCACATCGGGCTCCTTGCTCGGCAGGGAGCCTGCTCCTCCCTCTGCCTCTGCCTGCCACTCTGTCTGCCTGTGCTCGCTCCCTCTCTCTCTCTAACTAATAAATAAATAAAATCTTAAAAAAAAATGTAATTTACATAAGACAAAAACACACTTGATAACCAAAGAGTTCAACGAAATGTCATAAACTAATCAAAATATGATTACCAGCGACCAAGATCTCCTTGTCTCCCATCCCAGTCATTACCTCCCAAAAGGTAATCACTATATTGACTTCTAACAGCATAAGCGTTCGATATTTTATATATATATATATATTTTTTTTTTAAGATTTTATTTATTTATTTGACAGAGAGAGAGAGAGAGAGATCACAAGTAGGCAGAGAGGCAGGCAGAGAGTGAGGGAGAAGCAGGCTCCCTGCTGAGCAGAGAGCCGGATGTGGGGCTCGATCCCAGGACCCTGAGATCACGACCTGAGCGGAAGGCAGAGGCTTAAACCACTGAGCCACCCAGGCGCCCCCAATATTTTATATTTTAGAAGAGTGCATGATAGATTCTATAAAGGCAATAGTAAAGACAGACTAGCTTTACAGAACTTTATTCTACGGTCTTTTAACACATCAGCCTATTTGAAGTGTGACCCTGACATTTTAAAGACTTAAAAAAAGTAGTCCTGTGTCTGCACCTCTAACCAAGCTCCTGAAAGTCTACAAAGATTCTTCAAAAATAAGAAAAAAGTCCTTGCTTCAAAGACTACGATTTTCCTTTTAAACTGCTAACCACAGGCGCCTGGGTAGCCCGTGGGCGCCAGACTCTTGATTTCCGCTCAGGTCATGATATCAGGGTGGTGAGATCCAGCCTGTCACAGGGATCCAGGCTGGGCGCAGTGCCTGCTTAAGATTCTCTCTCTGGGGGCACCTGGGTGGCTCAGTGGGTTAAGCCTCTGCCTTCTGCTCGGGTCATGATCTCAGGGTCCTGGGATGGAGCCCCGCATCGGGCTCTCTGCTCAGCAGGGAGGCTGCTTCCCTTCCTCTCTCTCTCTCTCTCTCTGCCTACTTGTGATCTCTGTCAAATGAATAAATAAAATCTTAAAAAAAAAAAAAAGATTCTCTCTCTCTCCCTCTGTATCCCCCGCCCCCCAAAATAAATAAATAAAATAAATTGCTAATCAAAGAAAAACTTTACTCCCTGGCAGAACAGAGGCAAAAATGCAACAAGGACAGCCAATCTCCCATTCATCTGGACCCTAGTGATCTCAAAGGGGAAGTCACCAAATGCCAGAGGGCCCATGTCTGAAATTCAACGCTTTCCCATGGTAGTTTAACATGGATGATGTCCAAGCACACACCATTCCATTCTACGACCAGAGAAGAGAAGCAGGGCATTGGGGCGCCTGGGTGGCTCAGTCACTGGGTGTCTACCTTCTGCTCCTGTCATGATCCCAGGATCCTGGGATCCAGCCCCGCATCGGGCTCCCTGCTTGGCGGGAAGCCTGCCTCTCCCTTTCCCATTCCCTCTGCTTGTGTTCCCTCTCCAGCTGTATCTCTCTCTGTCAAATAAATAAATAAATTCTTAAAAAAAGAAAAAGAAGCAGAAGCAGGGCATTTATCCCGTCTGAAAATGAAGTAAAAGTGAACTGCTACGATCAAAGAATGATGAGTGCTCTAACCATTTATAGCAGGTCTGTATGTAAAGTATATACACGTCCAAAGCACTGCAGCAATCAAAATCTTGTTGGGAGACAAAACGAGAGATGCCTTGTCTTTGGTTCCAAAAAAAAAAAAAAAAGACAAATCGCATAGATGAGAAAAACTAAAAGGAACGTATCAAGGGTGAAGGGGGGAGATACTCCCTAATTAGATGTCCTTTGAGGCTCATACTGGTGCTCGATTCCCCCTCCCAACTACACACGGTACACCACCTAGGTTTTTCCCTCCTGCTTCTCTTTTCCTCTTCTTTCCACTCATCTGCCAGAGGAGCCCAAATCCCGCTGAGCCTCTGGAGACCCTCTGGGGAAAAACGTCCCAGACCCCGGCGCCTCTTCCGCCCGCTCACCCTTCCCTGCCACAAACACCAACTATCCATCAGGGAGGAACGGCGGCGAGACCCCAGGGCACTAACAGGAGCGGGTGGCCAAGGGGACGTGCGCGGCAGACAGGCACGCGCACCGGGTCCTCGGGAAGAGCCTCGAATGCCTTTTCTGCCCACCCGCCAAGCCGCTCCGCCTCGAGATGCCGGCCCTCGGGAGAGCGGAGGACCACGGGTGGACGCGCCAAGCTTCCCTCGGGTCCCCACAGCGCCGGCCCTACAAAAGGTGGAGAAGCGGCAGGGAGCCCAACCCCTTTCCGCATGCCAACCGCTACTCTCTGGTTTCCCGCCCGCTGATGGTGCGGAAATCCAGCCAGGCCTTAAGTGCTGCGGTTCCTTCTCCGCAGCCCGCTACTCACCTGCCACCGCACTGAGCAGGATTACCCGCACCACTGCCTTTCGGATTTCGGGTCCCTCTTCAAAATGGCGA
>RCUC01117949.1:0-107926 GCA_003697995.1 Taxidea taxus jeffersonii
CCCAGTTTCCCCACATCCTCCTCAGTGCTCGATGTTATCCATCCTCTAATACAGCTGTACGAGCGGATATGGAGCGGGGTATCTCGTTTTGGTTTTGATTTCCAAGTACGTGGTCACTTATGAGGTGGGTGCTTTTCATGTGCTCATTGGCATTGTGCATCTTCTTTACAGAAATAGCTAATCAGATTGCCACACTTTAAAAACGGGGTTCTTTGTCTATTTGTATGGGAGCTGTGGTAATTCTTTGCATATTCTAGACACAAGGCCCTTCTCTGATGTATAATTTGCAAAGGTTTTCCATGGGTTTTCTTTTCACTTGCCTGAAGGTGTCCTCAGGAAGAGAACAGTTTTTAATTTTGATGATGCCCAGTTTTTTAATCTTTTATTATTTTTTGATTTTGTTTATTTGACAGAGAGAGAGAGAGAGAGAGAGAGTGAGAGAGCGAGAGCAAGCACAAGCAGGGGGAACAGCAGGCAGAGGGAGAAGCAGGCTCCCCGGTGAGCAAGGAACTTGATACCAGGATCCTGAGATCACGACCTGAGCTGAAGGCAGAGGCTTGACCAATTGAGCCACCCAGGCACCCCTCTAGGTTTTTCTTCCTTATCATTGCTTATGGTTTTGGAGTCATATCTAAGAAACCATTGCCTACAGTTAGGATTTTTTAAAAAATGTTATTTTTTAACATGTTATTCAATATATATATTTTTTCTTTTCCATGTACTATTATCTTCTACTTTAATGAGCAGACAATGTTTATCTTTATGAAAGTGAATAATGTTGGCCAACACAGGCTTGAGTACTGAGTGTGGCAGCGAGAGCTAAATTCCCCCCAAGATTCCCCTTGCCTTTCTCCATGGTAATGGTCTGGGAGTCAAGTGCACGGCCGCCCAGGGAGACCTCACTTCCCAGCTGTTACATGTGGCTCTGTGACCAAGTTCTCCCCAAAGATGGGGCACCTGAGACAGGGAGTGTGCCTCCCCCGTGCTCTCTTCCACCTTTCTGCTGGATGTGACCTGGACAGAGTGTGGCTGTGCCCCAGCCCCACAGAGGACAAGGCTTTTGGGAATGGCAGGGTCCCAGGACGGAAGAGCCTTGGTCTCTAGATGACCACATGGGCTAGAGCTGCCCGCTGGCCCAGAACACTCACTCCAGACTATTATAGGAATCAGGAACAAATGGCTTTCTTCTCTTGTAGCCATTATATTTCTTCTGAGGGGAGGGGACCTCATTATAACCCCATGGCCTTTAGCCCCACCTAAGGCTTACGGTAAGTTTCATGTAGGCTCTACTCCAGGTTTTTTGCGATGGTGAGCTGATGAGCTCCCTTCCTGTGTGGGCAGGAAGCAGGGAAGGATCCGGGAGGCCACTCTCTCATTCCCAGCTGTAGCTCTTTATGGTACTGTGGTGGAGCGTGCTGGCTCTGACATTGGCCTTCTGGGTTCAAACCACAAACTATACCACTTATGACCCTGGGCAAGTTACTTCACCTTCATCAATCACCTCAGTCTTCTCAATTTTAAAATGCAGATAATAGTAGTATCCGTCCGTGGGTGCCTGGGTGGCTCAGGTGGTTAAGTGTCTTACGGGCTTGGGTCATGATCCTGGGGTTCTGGGATCGAGTCCCACTTCAGACTTCCTGCTCAGTGGGGAGCCTGCTTCTCCTTCCCACTTGTGCTCTCTCTCTCTATCTCTCACTACCTATCTCTCTCTCTCAAAATAAATAAATAAAATCTTTAAAAAATAGTAATATCTATTTATAAGGCATTTCTGGAGATTAAATGAGTTAACATGTATCTAATGCTTAGACCCAGGCTAAAATACAGTAAATACCCATTTCCTCTTCGTTATCATGTTAAACTCTGTTCATAAAGATATTATTATTCTACAAACACTGATGAAGTCCTAGGATCTGCCTTGTACTCTGCTGGGTTCTGGGGCTACGGAGAAAATCAGGAACAGATTCTCTCCTCAAGGAGCTGACAGCTTAAGAAGGAAGTCAGATTTAAATAACTACATAATGGAATTGGAGCCATAACAGGTAACAGTGTGTGGGGTCTCAGAAGAAGGACCAATTAGCCCCAGGCTGTGGATAGAAAGGTTAGGGTCAGTACCATAGGAGGGAGAAAATTTTAAAAGAACTCGGCTGGCATTCAGATACCCCATTTTCCCAGCCGTTCTTGGCATGCTGAGTGCCCGGGAGGGCAATGCCAATGAGAGAAAGCTGTTGATCTCAACGGACAGTCTTCTAGGTCTAAAGCAGGACAGATGTGGGAAGGGTGCATGTGTCTAGGTGGTTCCAGATGCAGAGCTAACCTTATCGCAGTCTAAGAAGAAAAATTCACGGTCAAGTCCTCTCTAAAACAGTCAATAATAGTGTAGTAACGTTGTTGGTGACAGATGCCTACTACACTTAGCAGTGGTGAGCATAGTGTAATTATGTACAGAATTGTCAAATACCTCTGTCCTACACCTGAAATTAACGCAACACTGTATCCCAACTCTACCCCAGCAACAATAATAAAACAATAAAACAGATGTGTAAAATGCTGTTGGTTGAGAATATATGAAAAGCGATTAACTCACTTGGGTAAATTGTTTATAATCATAAATCATTTTCCCATCCGCTCTCCACCCCTAGACCACCAATATATAGATATTCCTCCCTATGCATCCAAAATTCAATTTTCTTCCTAAGGGAAGATTTCTTTAACGATTCTACTCCCTATTAAGAGGGCAGAGAATCTTTATACCGTTAAATGCTTTACTGCAGCGGGATTATTATTATTTTTTAAGATTTTATTTATTTATTTGACAGAGATCACAAGTAGGCAGAGAGGCAGGCAGAGAGAGAGAGGAGGAAGCAAGCTCCCCGATAAGTAGAGAGCCCGATGTGGGGCTCGATCCCAGGACCCTGAGATCATGACCTGAGCCGAAGGCAGAGGCTTTAACCCACTGAACCACCCAGGCGCCCCCGGAATTATCTTTTTTTTGTTTAAAGTGTGTGAGTTGTTAAGTAATAAAATACAGAATATGCATGCCTAGTGCTAGGATTACTTTTGAGCTTTTTAAATCTCCCAGGAAGGGAAGCGAAGAGGAGGAAGGAGGGTAGGGTGGATGGATGTAACCAAAGCCTTTCCCCAAAGAGGAGCCCTGCAGTGAATGGTTCTAAAGCAGTCATTTGGCTCCCTCTAGTGGGTATTTACAGAATTACTGATTCCCTCGCGTGTAGCGGGTCACAAAAACGCACACTTGTGTGGAAAATGGAAAGATACAACGACCCAGTCTTAACCTAAACTCTTGGCTCTGTGCCGAGGGTGGGAGACCTGGATAAGGACTTTAGGTCAATCTAGGCAGACCCAGGGATTAAGTGGAGAGATAAAGTTGATTAAACTCTATTTACCCAAGGGGGATTTGACATTTTAGCAATATTCATTTGTTAATTTTTTAGCCACCTGTTACCACCCCCCACACACGCCCAATACCCTCGTCTACAGTAAAACAAAACAAAACAAACATTAAATATATTTCGGGGTCTTACCAACCCTCGCCAGAAAAAACAAAAAAACAAAAAACACCGAAACTGCTCGTCGCTTGTAAAGGTAACGGGCGCCCTCTATTGGCATGGAGAAGTCCCACACGTGAGATTTTGCCCTGCATTTGGAATTCTCAGTGTCTCTGCGGACACTAGGCTAGGATTCTGAGACTGCAAGTTTCAGGATCCACCCCCTCCCAACTCACACACACGATATTAGTTACACATTTCTAATTGTAACTTTTTTTTAAAATTTCTGATCTTTTATCTAATTAAAGATACTTCATTGTCATTAAGATCAATGATGCCAGGGAACAATTTGCATTCTATTAACTGCGCTCACGCGTGTGTCTGTGTGTGTATGTGTACACATACGCTTTCTAAACAGCGCACAATTTCTTCTAAATTACAGCTGGTCAGGGGGATGGGATCACAGAGGTTTGTGTGCCCTTGCAGTGACGCAGACGGACAAGGGGCTTCCCAGCTCAGCTCTGCGCAGACTCGGGGCGCCCTGGCTCGCTAGGGCCCAGAGGACCTGTCTCCCCAGCACAAAAACAGGCCCAGTAATAGGTCCAGTAAGACGCCATGCATCTACTGCCTATTTCCTTCTACCCATGGGGTCGGCTGAACTTCTTCCTCAGCCTCCAGGACTCCGGCTTGTCCCCCTTGACCCCCTGTCTTCTTACAGTGCTGCATTACTGGACCAGCCCGTTGGGCCTGGAGCTCATCAGCATGGCAGAGGCACTGGATGCTGGGGAAGGGGCGTCCGTCTTTGAAGGCTGTCCACAGACCTCGGCTTCTGTCCATGGCCGAGAGCACACCAGCGGCTAGTTTCTCAAACGTTCCATCAGCCCCAGGCCCGTCTCCTCTAACCTCACTGGGAGGAGGGCTCACCGCACCTCCCGGTGACCTCGCTGGGGACCTCCGAAACCAGCTCTGGCTTACTTCCCGTCTTCGGTTTTTTAAGAAACAGTTCGAAGCCCCTCCTATGCACCAGGTCGTGCCCTGGACACTGTGGGAACAGAAACGTCAATAACATGCAGCCCTGGCCCGGAGAAGTTCTTCCCGGTAGGGGTGCAGGGGGGCGCATGGTGTAGGCAGGTGAAACACAGCCGCCAGCACAGTGTGGTGCCTACCAGCTGGCTGGGTTCTAACTCTCTGTTTACATGCCTGTTTCTGAAATCAAAGAGGTCTAGTTGTTCCTTTTTCCCTCCTTCCCCTCGCCCCGCACCGGTCTCTGTCCTTTCTTCTGTCCTATCCTCAGGTGCAAGGTCCTGTACCCTGCCAGTCTGTGACGATGAGAAGGAAGACACATAAAGAAGATGGACTTGGTTCCAGAAGGGCTGGCCAACAAGTGGTGATGGGGGAGGCGGGGGTGACCCCCTGGTCCAGTGGCTAAATTCCTGGCCGGCTCTGTGGGTAGAGCGTGTGACTCATTGATCTCTGCGTGGTGAGTTCAAGCCCCATTCTGGGTGTAGAGCTTACCTGAACAAAGTATCTAACTTGGTGTTCCCCTGTTCAGCCCACAGCCCTGCACCCCGGCTTCCCCGGCCACGCCTTCTCCTTGTTCCTTTCAGGCTCCATCCAGCCAAGTCCAGATGGGTAAATCTCATCTTGCCTTTTTGGGTTCTTTCTGGTTTGGGACTGTGTTGGGACTGCTCTGACCTTCTTGTATTTGTTCTGTGGTGCGAATCAAGGTAAGTGTGGTTAGCTATTTCTCCAGGAGTGAAACTGCTAGGTCATAGGATGTGGGTATGTTCAACCTTAATGGTATTACTTGTTCTGGTGACCTATGGCTGCTTGACAATGTGAAACCAACCTTAGTGGTTTACAAAACGGCTGTTCTATTGTTTCTATATTTGGGGCCATGATTTCAGGCAGGCTTCGAGGGGCAGTCCTCTCCATGTGACCTTGACCAAGGTCAGGTAGATGTAACCACCACATGGTCTGGAGGGACCCAGATGGCTTCACCCATCTAGCTGGTACCGTGGTGGGGATGGTTGAGACCCTCAGTGGGGCCTCTACAGTGTGGCAGTCTCAGGGGGTGGCATGTCTCCTGTGGCAGCTGGCGTCCCCCAGAGCGAGCCCTCAAGAAGACCGAGGCACACATCTTCTGATGGAGCCTCAGATGTTATGTGACGTCACCTGTGCCACACTCACGGGCCATACTTGTCACTAAGGTCAGCTCAGGGCCACTGGAGGGAGAATCAGAATCTCTCTGCACGGGAGAAGGAACAGAGGATTTTTTTCTGGCACTGCCCAGTATTTTCCCAAAGCCTGGTCACATGTGTCTGGAAGCTTCCTTCTTCCCCCTCACCAGCTACAGGGCAAAGGGGCCAGAACGCAGCTCAGTCTCTACAGGAAGAAAATTTGAGGTCATTGACTTAGCTGTTTTAGCCTCCTGCTCCCTGGAGACAAGCTTCGCGTCGGACGGTCACCTGGCTCCTACCTTCCCCCTCACCAGGGCCAGCCTTTCCCCTGACCTCTGTCTGCATCGAGGTCCTCTCTGGCCTCCCCAGGACTGGGCCCCAGTGCCATGGCCCCCTGCCCTCCATTTTCAAGCTTCCCTACTCTGTGGCTTGGGATGCAGCTCTCAACTGGGCCATCTTAGAAAGTATTGCAGACTGAAGGGTTGGCACAAAAAGCGTTTTGGTTTTTAATGTATTTTTAGCAATCACCCTGAACTGTAGGGTTGCTTTTGAATCCAGACAGGTTTTTAATGAAACAATTAGATAAATACATACATAAATATACATACATACATATATATACACACATATATAATAGAATCTATACACAAAATCGATTCTATATTCTATATGTATACATTCTTTTTTTCTTCTAGAAGGATCCTGAAAGGGAGAGACTTTTTCAACTTAATCAAAGTAAGAGTCCCAGCATTTGTCATTACTGTGACCACGGAGTAAAGCATGACAGCGATTGAGATGTCTAGTGGTTTGGAAAGTTTTAGAACACCTTCTTAGATACCCTAGACATAGGATTGAAAAGAATCTCCAGAAATCTTGTTGGTCATATTCCTATGTTTGGATAATCTTGATACCCAAGTGATTTACCCCGGAATGAAAACGGTTTTATTGCCTTTTGGAAATGTCTCTGTCATGCACTTCAGTGACCCGAGCCCAAGACTTACTCCGGGAAGGGACAGAGAAAGAGAGAGGGAGAGAGAGTAAAGGCCTTCCGCTGCGGTTCTTGGTGTCCAGGCCGTGGCAGTGTCCCCGTCCTGTCCCCTGCCTGTCTCCCCTGCTCTCTGGCCTGGCCCAGACCGAGCAGCCAGGAGGTGAGGTGTGTCCCAGCCAGCTCCGGGATCTTAGCCGTGCCCACCCTTCACTCCCCCGGGGGGTTCTCTGACAGATAATTAGAGCTTTTGATTTATTAGTGGCCACAGTCACTGATCAGGCTCCCGTTTCCCGGCAGTGAGCGTAACACAGAGCTGTGTACCTCCCTCTGCACCGGCGTCCCCCGGCTTGGTGACAAGGTGCTCAGAGTCAGGTTAGCACCTGCCTTGCTGTGCCCTGGAGCCGATCTGCAGCCCCAGAGTGGCCGCAGGGCCATCCCTCAGGAGAGCCGTCCTGGGACTCCATGGAAGGAACACGTGGAAGGAATGAGAGCTTACGGACTCTTGGCATTCCGGCTTTCCTCGTGACTCAGCTTGAGGGGCCGGAGAAAGCACCCCCGGGGGCTGCCCTCTCCTTGTGTTTCCACAGATTAATCTGCCAGCAGCGCGCTGTGCAACCTCGGGCCAATCGTGAATTCCTCTGAGCTTCAGTGTCTCTATCTGGGCAAATCAGACGTGGCTATGATGATCCTTTGTGGGCATTCCAGCTCGATTGAATCGTGGGCCGCTAAAGAATGTTGATATTCTTATATGCCAAGCTGGGCTAAAACCATCCTCCATTATGTCGTCTCCTCCTTCCAATGACCCTCGGAGCTGGGTCCTGTTCCTCTCATGTCCAATTTTACGCACAGGAAACTGAGAGGCAGAGAGAGGGGTTGGAGAACTTTCCTCCTGCCGCACAGCTCTAGTAAATGGTAGACTCGTGATTCAGACTGTAGCTGGGGTTACGAGAGGGGCAGTGGTGCTCTGGTTCCCTCCAAGGGGCTGGCTCAGGGCTACATGACTGGCAAGTGGTGGGTCCCGGAGGCAATGCCAGGTTTTGCCTATGAAGACTGCCCCCTCCCTTACTCTGCAGGAAGGGCTCCTGGGTGCCGCCGTTTCTAACAGAAAACTCTCAGGCATGTTCAGCATGAATGTCCGATGGGCCATTTGCCTCATAAACAGCGGTATTGGCGCACAGAACACTATGCTTTCAAGTTACGCGTGAGAGTGTGTGTGTCGAGAAGGTGTTCAAGATACATTAGGTGCACAGGGCCGTTACCAAACACCACGTGGCTTAGATTCACAGGCGATCACGCGAAGAAGGATAATGAAACAGAGGGAAAGGCAGTTCCTAGCCCGCTAGATTGGCAACCACGGAAGCAGACTGACAATACAAGCACTGGTGAGAAGTGTGGGAGTGGAGACATTTATGTCCTGCCGGCGGCGGTGTCGGGGTAGGGCGGGGGGTGGGGGCAGGTGTATGTCGGCAAAACCGCTTTGGAAGTCACCCTGGCATCCTGACATACAGATACCCTTCAACCAGCCGTTCTGGCTGGGCATGCACATCTTAAGAAACCCTGGAAGGAGGGCACACAGGAACTCCCACCGCTCTTCTGCCTGGAGGCGGGACCAGGGGCACTAGGTCATCAGATTCAGTGTGCCATTTGGGGGTGTGATTACTTCACGTCTGCTTCTTTCTCTTTTTTGGATGGTGATGACCTGGGGGACTGCAAAATGGGAGTGTGGCATGATCTACCTGTGGATCACCCCGATCCCCTCTTTAAAGAAAAACCTCTCCGAAATCAAGGATATGACTGTCCCCAAATACAGTCCTACAGGAGAGGCAGGATTGGTGCTTGAGACCTTCCTTTTACTTGCCAGTCTCATAGTCCATGAGGACTTCTACAGCAGAATACAGTACACCGGCTGGTTTACGAACAACAGAAATGTATTTCTCATGGTGCTGGAGACTGGGAATTCCAAGATCCAGGTGCTGGCAGATTCCATGTCTGGGAAGGCCATTGCCGGATGGCAGAGAGCCATCTTGGTGACGCAGGAGGGGAGCTCCTTGGAGTCTCTGAGAAGGGCACCAGTCCCGTCCAGGACATAATTGCTCCACCCTCACGTTGTAAGGACTGCCCAAGGCCCCGCCCCCAAATACCAGCACAGTGGGTGCTAGGTTCCAACACTTGAATTTGGGGAGGACACAAACATTCTGGCTATATAGCAGGCACTTTTCAAAATAATTACTTGGTTACCTAATACCTTCAAAAGCAGACCGATGGATTTTTTTTTTTTTTAGACTTCATTTATTTATTCGACACAGAGAGAGAGAGAGAGCATAAGCAGGGGCAGTGACAGGCAGAGGGAGAGGGAGAAGCAGGCTCTCCGCAAAGCAGGGAGCCAGATGCAGGGATCAATCCCAGGACCCCGAAATCATGACCTGAGCTGAAGGCAGATGCTTATCGACTGAGCCACCCAGACCAATGGATGTTTTATTTTTACCATTAGGAATGCAAGATTTACATGTACTTGAAGCGTTTAACTCTTGTGGACATCGTACTGACCCTCAGACTGTCCATCTTCAGACTTCAGTGTGGATCTCTCAAGCTGGACCTTGAGTGCTTGTGACATGATCCTGGCTTCGTGTTTGAAAGCCTCCTTGCCATCCGCTTATGACAAAGTACTCCAGGTTTGTCTTACACTTTTCCTGTCCTGCCTCTGGAGTCATCTGTGTCTTCAAGGAGCCTGGGTTCCTTCAGTGGGAAATGTTCAGGGACCACAAACTGCTTCCTGCCCTTGGAATGCTCCTTGTTTTTAGGCCTCTTCATGGCGAGAGTTAGGAAATTAAAAAATAATTTCCTAACTCTATCCAGAAAGACTGAGTTAGGATAAAGATAAAAAGGTAATGAGTTCACTATCATTACATGTTGGTATTTCCCACTCAGACTGAAAAACGATAGGGTCTTTACCCAATCTTACCCATCTTATATGGCGTTCTCCTTTCTTCCATCCTGAAAATCCCAGTCCCCAAAGACACCAGCATAAGTACTCATATGCCAAAAATACGAACTGGAAATAGTTTCATTGTTTTCTTTTGCAGTTCTTTTTTACCTTAGGAATAGCCCATTATGAATATATGTCAAATTATCATGTTTGAGAATTACCTAAAACTGTCTCTCTGTAGTTATGCCACTAAAACTATGCAGCTGGGGGCACTATTTCACTTTGGTCTTGATTATTTGGGGATTGGTTATTTATTTATTTATTTATTAAGAGAGAAAGAGAGAGTGAATGCATGCTTGTGCATAAGTGGGGAGATGGGGGAGGCGGTGGGGGAGGCAGAGGGAGAGGGAGAGAGAGAATCTCAAGCAGGCTCCACACCCAGCACAAAGCCCCACATGGGGCTCGATCTCATGATCCCGAGATTATGACCTGAGCTGAAATCAAGAATCAGACACTTAACTGACAGAGCCAAGCAGGCGTCCCCTGGGGATTGCTTTTTAAAATTTGTTTTTGGGGTGCCTGGGTGGCTCAGTGGGTAAAAGCCTCTGCTTTTGGCTCAGGTCATGATCCCAGGGTCCTGGGATCGAGCCCCACATGGGGCTATCTGCTCCGTGGAGAGGCTGCTTCCTCCTCTCTCTCCCTGCCTGCCTCTCTTGCCTACTTGTAATCTCTGTCAAATAAATAAATAAAATCATTAAAAAAATAAAATTTAATTTGTTTTAGAATTAAGTAAAATATTTTCATGGTTTCCAATGCAGGTCTACAAAGGAAGGCTCATTTGGAGAAGTCTCCCTCTTTATTAGACAAATAGTAGGATACTCCCCACATTTTTCTTCACTGTGCTTTTTCTCACTTAACAATACATCCTGAAGATCGCTCCAGAATACTGTATAGAGATAGTCTTCATTTCTTTTTATTTTTTAAAAAGATTTTCTTTATTTATTTGAGAGAGAGATGACAAGTAGGCAAAGCAGGTAGAGAGAGAGGAGGAAGCAGGCTCTCCGCTGAGCAGAGAGCCCAATGTGGGGCTTGATCCCAGGACCCCGAGACCATGACCTTAGCCGAAGGCAGAGGCTTACCCCGATGAGCCACCCAGATGCCCCTTCGTTTCTTTTTTTTTTAAACTTTTTTTTTTTTAAGATTTTATTTATTTATTTATTTGACAGACAGAGATCACAAGTAGGCAGAGAGGCAGACAGAGAGAGAGGAGGAAGCAAGCTCCCTGCTGAGCAGAGAGCCCGATGTGGGGCTCAATCCCAGGACCCTGAGATCATGACCCGAGCCAAAGGCAGTGGCTTAATCCACTGAGCCACCCAGGCGCTTCGTTTCTTTTTACAATTGGGCACTACTCCACTGTGTGCCCGAGAGTAGTTCATTCAACCATCACCCCGCTGACGAAGATGTGGATTGTTTCCAGTCTTGCTCTCACTAACGGTGCTGCCCAAACACCCTTGCTATGTAATTTTAGGATCAATTCCTAGGAATGACATGGTTGGGTCAGAGGGTGGCTGTAGGTTTTCTGGTAGATATTGTCAAATTGCCCTTAAATTGGTTGTGCCATTCTGTATCATGAGACCTGTTTCTCAGCTTCCCCAACAGAGAATGTCTGCAACTTTTGGGGCTTTTGCCAATTTCATAGGTGAGAAATATCTCAGTGGAGTTTTCATTGAATTAATTTTTTTGAAGATTTTATTTATTTACTTGAGAGAGAGAAAGAGTGAGCACAGAGGGAGAGGGAGAAACTGAGCTCAATTGCGGGGCTCAATCCCAGGATCCCAGGATCATGACCCGACGCTTAACCAACTGAGCCACCTGGGAACCTCTAATTGAATTAATTTTTAATGTTAGTATTTACTATCAAAATTAAGAGTAAAGAGGGAAGAAATGTTTTATCTGGCTAATCTTCCCTTTAATTTAGCATTACAATCACCATAGATTTCTGGGGTACTTCCAGGCTTCACTAGCCTGTGGCTACTATATCAAGTCCCACTCATTTTTTTTTTTTTTAAGAGGGAGAGAGTTGTGGTAGAGTGCAGAGGGAGAGGGAGAGAGATAATCTTCAGCAGGGTCCACACCCAGCATGGAGCCTGATGCAGGGATTGATCTCACAACCCCGAGATCACGACTTGAGCTGAAAGCAAGACACAAATGCTTGACTGAGCCACCCAGGCACCCCGACCCCGCCATTCATTTTTAATGCCCAGATTACAGTAGTTTGAGGTTCTCTAAACATAACTTTAAAGGGGATGTAGCAAACCCTATATCTCTGGTTATTGGGGGAGTATCCAAAGGGGACCTTGAAGGCAGCACCAACCAGGCTATCAGTGGCAGACCCCACAGCTGGGTGCTGGTCCCCTTCTAGTGCAAGGGTCCCTACTGGCGGCCATGACACATCGCTGCTGCTGGGTGGGTGCTGGCTACGAGGACATCAATGCTGACCACAGCCTGGCCACTGTCCCTGGGGGTGGCAGGACGAGGCTAGGACGTCTGAAGTGGTGGCTGTTCCCACCACTGTGCTATCCTGTCTCCCACCCTCTGGCCCCCATCTTGTGCCATTCTCTTCAAAAATCTCCTGCAGAGCTCAGTCTGCTTCTCTAATATCTTATTGAGATGTTCATGAAAACGGTTCCTTCCCTGGATGGTTGAAGCCCCCCACCCAGGAGTGCAGGCAGGCACGGGAACATGAGTTACACTGCCCCCATCGGCTTAACCCCCCATGTCCCCACCATGACCAGCCATGACCTTCCATCTCACCGGCACTCGGGCAGAACGCACAATTAGCTGACTCATATTCATAACAGTGAAGCAGGAATTCCTCACTGAAAATTAACTCGTGTCGTTTAAAAGGCAAAAATAACAGAGGGAGTGGACAATATTATGAGATGCATTTATACACAAATAATTCTGGCGTGCACACATTAACAGTACAGAGATTAGTGACAGGAAAGATTAGTTTTGATCAATATTCTTTCAGAGATTTACTTAGAACCAAAGAGGAAATTTTAAATTCACAGAAAGCACTGTTAAGCAGAGTAAGCATAGTGATTGAAATAATAGGAAAACATGCCCCACTTTGGAAACAATTTTCTAAAAAAAAATACCTAAATTCATAAAATAGTCCTAGGACTCATAAATATTACAATTCTCATGCAAGCACTCTTACATTTAAAAAAAAAATCATAGAAGTGAAAAAATGCTTAAAGGTTTATAAAATGGTGGTGGGTTTTTTTTGTTTTTTGGTTTTCTTTTTTACTATTTATTGCTTTTTTACTATCAGTTTCATTAATTGGTCATTCTGTGTCATAAACTATCAACCTGTTCATTTTAGAATGACCCCGAGCCACTTTTGTTAGATGCATCCTGATCGGTGGTGGTTGGGGGATCCCTGGGCTGTGGCTGCTTGCTGTTCATGGCAAAGCCTGGTGAGGCTTAGCTTGGACGTTCTGAAGTGTCGCTGAATTTAGTCCAGGCCTCACCAGCCCACTGAAGACATTTTGTGGAGGGTCTTGTGGTAACCATGGCTCAATGTGTCTCGGCAATGGGGGCCTCCGTCTGTTCCTCCCAGTCCTACCTGCTTCTAGATTGCCCAAGGGAGGAGGCCTGGGGGTGAGGGGCTTCTGTCCATGCAGTCATTGCTCTGATCCTGGAATGGCAGCTTAGCCTGGACTCCAGGGATGACGAATGTCTTAGGCAAGGTGGAAATGGTCACCCAAGGGGCTCTCCAAAGGGACCATCTCTTCCGTTCCTGACCCAGGGCCCAGGGCCCAGGGGCAATGGCTTAGTTCCTGTTGGGGATGTTTCTTCTCTGCTGCACCTTGTTTTGCTGATTCTTCTCAGTGCCAGTCCCCTGCCCAGGTCACTCTGCCCCTTGCCATTGGCAGCCCCTGGTCCTACACCGGTTGGAGTATTTGCAGGGACAAGGGTGAGGCAAGAGAGGCACTTGGGCTGCAAAATCTCAGCCTTAGCTGCCCGTGGCGGTGTGACAGCTGGCGCCTCCTGATCCGCGAGGTGCTGTCCTTCCCCCCTCAGAAAGGGCTGTCCCTGTGCAGGCCTTGGCGTTGCGGCTCTGGGAAGGTCACGGAGGGCAGCAAGGAGGCCATGCAGGATGGCCACCCACTTGCATGGAGCCCTGCCACATCTTTGGGAGCTCTCACTCTCGGGCCTGACCTTGGCCTTGAGAAGTCCTCAAGTGAATTTCTCTGCCTGAAATCATGATCACCCCTGAACTGTTGAAGTGAAGGACAGACACACTCATAGATTTGGGACTCCCGGGTGCTGTCTCCCAAGATGTAAGATGCCTCCAGGGATTCTGGCAGCTCGGAATCTGGTAGACAAGGCTGAGATTGCGAATTCCATCAAGCGGCCGTGTTGATATGGAAGCTTCGAAAATAGATTATTTTAATTGCTAATTGTTCTTGAGACCCCTACCAAGGTATTTTTTTTCTGAAATGTGGTCTAAATGTTCTCAACAGGCACAGTGAAGGAATTACAGTTTATTCAAAGGCTGACATGCTGCTGATTGAAATACAAAGAAGAGTAATCAAGGTTTTTTTTTTCCCCCTGTGGCTTTTACCATTTACAAAGAAAATGATTTCAAGGGGCGTGCGCTAGAAAGAAACAAGCTGTAAACTGTTACCAGTCAACCAAATACTCCGATGACTAAGAATGTTCCCTCCACCCTCCTCTCATCTCTCTCTCCCCCTCCCCTGATAATCGGCATCTAAATGTAACGGGAATTATTCTTTTGTTCAGAACTCTCTAGGAGGAGGATATCCGGTTCCAACAGTCCAGGACCTGGTCTTGGATGACCTCACAGATACAACCGCCCCCTCCCTCCCGCAGCCCCACGGGATGCCCCCTCTTCACCTGTGAAGTGAGCAGAAGCTGCCCTCCAGCCTCTGCTCCCCAGAGCACCCTCAGTGAGGGCGTCCTAAGATGGGAGAAAGCTCGGAGAGCATGAGGAGAAGAGACTGGACAGATGTAGAGAGCAAGCCAGTGGACAACCCAGTCTTTGAAGAATTCCTCAGTTGCTGGTGTCTTGAGAAAATGGGCTTTTCCTGGAGTCCTCAAGCCCCAGGGGTGTCTCGTGGGCCACCTTACAATGCCAGTGGATCAGTAGAGCCAGGACTCTGAAGGTCACTGGTAATGTGATGTGTTCAAATCACCCTTACGATGGCGGAAGGGATAATGGTGTTTATGGCTGGTGCCAGGGTGGGATCGAGCCACAATTGATAACTTCTGAGAAACGTCCTTGGGCTTTCTTTCTTTTTTTAATCCAAGTATAGTTAATATACAGTATTATATGAGTTTTGGATGTACAGTATGATTCAACAAACTATAAGGAACAGGCCGCTAACATCCCTTAGACCAATGGTGAGTGTGTACTGTACTCACCTTCAGAGGCATCAGCCTTCAGACTGATCTCTACACCTTGTGATTGTGTGAGTGCCTACCCAGGCACGTTTTCAACTCTGTTTTTAAGCTAACCCTAACTTCATGATTCAGGACAGGATGTATGAGCTGGTGGTGATGTGCCATGTGTCTGTTCCATCCTTTCCTCTCTTTTTAATTTTTATTTATTTGAGAGAGAGACAATGAGAGAGAGAGAGAGAGAGAAAGAGCGAGCACACAAGCAGGGAGGGGAAATAGAGGGAGAAGCAGACTCCCTGCTGAGCAAGGAGCCCAATGAGGGGCTCGATCCCAGGACCCCAGGTTCAGGATCTGAGACGTTCAACCGACTGAGCCACCCAGGCATCCCTTTCCTCTCCTAAATACCATTACAGCCAACCCAATGGCTCAGACTCTTTGATCACCATGCAGGAAGACATGCTTTAGAGGAACACACACAAACTAAGGAGAAAATCAGAAGAGCAAGGAGCTCTCCCTACAAAAAAGCAGCCCGGCTCCTTTGGCTTCACTGCAATTTCTAATTATTATTTTAATTTTATTTTATGATTCTAATTTTTTCCCCAAATTTTGGTGTCCTCAATATATCTACATTTAATTCATCATTTTGGAAAAAAACAGAGATCACTGTATATTATTCTTTTCCTCACTTACTCCTCCAGCCGTACTGGTCTCCTCACTGTTCATAAAGAACATTCCCTCCACATGAACTTCATAGTGTGTGTTTCTCTCTGCCCAAATGCTCTTCCCTCCTCTGCCAGTCTCCTCAGTGAGGCATTCCCCCAACTACCCGAGCTAAAATCATAGCCCACCCAACATACCCTGTCCTCTTCCGTGGATGATTTTTCTCCATAGCACTTAGCACCATCTAAAATCTTATTATACTTATTGATTTACCCTATTGCCTATCTCCTCTACTACAGACTCTTATAGCTCCAAATGAGGGCAGGAGCTCAAAGATTTCATCCGTGTTGTTGATGATTGTGTCCGCAGTACCTGGAAAAGAGCCCAGCAAACGGCAAGTACCCCTTAAATATTTGAACGGATGAGTGATGCTGGCCTAACCACTCCCCACACCTGGGCAGCCTAGCTTCTCTGAATGCTTAGGGCCCTCCCTTCCTGTTAGAGTCCTGCCCTCACAACCCCCAACATGTCTTGAAGATCTTTCTTATGTCTCGTAGGCTAGCAATGTAACTCAAAAGATCAGTATGTTTCAGAGCGCCTGGGTGGCTCAGTGGGTTAAAGCCTCTGCCTTCGGCTCAGGTCATGATCTCAGGGTCCTGGGATCGAGCCCCGCATCGGGCTCTCCACACAGCGGGGAGCCTGCTTCCCCCCCACCCCCACCCACCCTCTGCCTGCCTCTCCGCCTCCTTGTGATCTCTGTCAAAAAAAAAAAAATCAGTATGTGTCAGGCAGGTTCTGTTTTGTCTTGAACTGGAGGGACCTTCAAAAAATCTGATTTTTCATACTGATGACAGTGAAAGCTAAATTTTATTCTTTTACTATTCTATTAAATTCATTTTGGTAGAAATTTAATGTTCCCCCATCTATTTTCCTAGGTGAAATTGGTTTATATATTTCCTTCCTTTATGTAATCCTCTACCTTTGACAGAATTTAATGTCACTGTTGTGTTAGTTTGGCAAATACTAAATCTACTATGTATATGGCTTATGAATTGTTGAAGATCTGAGGGAATTCACTCATGCAACAATCCAGGTCCAGAGTTATTTTTGAGATGCAACTATGTATAATTTCTAGTTTTCTCTATGCATACTAGTCTATTCAGATACTAAGATCTTCTTGGGGTGCTTGGCTGGCTCGGTCAGTAAAGCATGCAACTCTTGATCTCAGAGTTGTAAGTCTGAGCCCCACGTTGGTGTGGAGTTTACTTTTAAAAATAAATTATTTTGGGGGCGCCTGGGTGGCTCAGTGGGTTAAAGCCTCTGCCTTCGGCTAAGGTCATGATCCCAGGGTCCTGGGATCGAGCCCCGCATTAGGGTCTCTGCTCAGTGGGGAGCCTGCTTCCCCTTCTCCCTCTGCCTGCCTCTCTGCCTACTTGTGATCTCTGTCTGTCAAATAAATAAATAAAATCTAAAAAATAAAAAATAAAAATAAATTATTTTTTACAAAATATCTTCTTAAAGCAATTTTGATAATTTAATATTTTCTACAGAAATCATACATTTCAACAAAAGGCAGCCTAATGAATGGGAGAAGATATTTGCAAATCATTTATCCAAATTAGGAATTAATATCCAAAATATACAAATAACTCATACAACTCAACACCAAAAAATATATAATCCAATTAAAAATGGGCAGAGGACCTAAATAGACATTTTTCCAAAGAAGACATCCAGATGGCCAACAGGCACATGAAAATCACTAATCATCAGGGAAATGCAAATCAAAACCACGATGAGATACCTCCTCACACCAGTCAGAATGGCTGGTATCAACAAGACAAGTGTTGGGAAGGACGTGGAGAAAAAGGAATCCTTGTGCACTCTTGAAAGGAAAGTAAACGGGTGCAGCCCTAGGGAAAACAGTATGCAAGGTGCTCAAGAGTTAAAAATGGAAATATACAATCCAGTAATTCCACTTATGGGTATTTACCTGAAGAAAATGAAAAAACTGATTAAAAAAAGATACATGCACCCCTATGTTTATTGCAGCATAATTTACAATAGCTAAGATGTGGAAGCAGCTCAAGTGTCCATTGACAGATAAATGAGCAAAGGTATGGTGCGCACACACACACACACACACAGGAGTATTACTTAGCCATAAAAAAAGAATGACATCTTGTCATTCACAACAGCATGCACGGAACTAGAGGGCATTATGCCCAAATGAAATAAGTCAGACAAGCAAAAAACAGAAACAGGGGTACCTGGGTGGCTCAGTGGGTTAAAGCCTCTGCCCTTGGCCCAGGTCATGATCCCAGGGTCCTGGGACCGAGCCCCACATCGGGCTCTCTGCTCAGCGGGGAGCCTGCTTCCTCCTCTCTCTCTGCCTGCCTCTCCCCCTACTTGAATCTCTATCAAATAAATAAATAAAAATCTTAAAAAAAAAAAACAGAAACAGACTCATAAAAATAGAGAACAAATGGGGGGGTTGCCAGAGCAGAGGGCGATGGGAGGATGAACGTAAGAGGTGAAGGGGATTAAGAACTGTACATTTCCGTTTCCAACATAAGTCAGTCACAGGGATGGAAAGTCCAGCATGGGGAATATAGTCAATAGTACTGTAATAATTTTGTATTGTGGCAGATGTAACTGCACTTAACCTTGGTGAGCATTTTGTAATGTATGCGATCGTCAAACCACGGTTATATTCCTGAAGTTGATGTTAATAGTGTACACCAACTATACTTCAGTGAAAAAAAACCCACACATTTCTTCTGTATTTCTCAGTTGAACTCTACAGAGCATATGTTAACAATTTAAAAATTTCCTGTATCTGTTTTTATACCCCACATGTTATTTCTATTTTAGTTCAGATGGATTATTCTTCCTTGTTTAAAGCTACTAGGACTTTGTTCTATATTATTGCTGTTTTTCAGAGACTCAATTGTCTGATGTTTTAGTTCTCTCCTAATTCATTATCTCCTCTTACTTTGTCACTTCTTTATTCTATTAAGATATCTACTAAGATTACCTTATTCCTTTTTCTAATTTCTTTTAATGAATCTTTTACTTCATTTGATTTCTTATATAAAAAAGAAAAGCATTTAAGGCTATGCGTACAGTATTAACAATATCCTATAATATTTGATATGTATTGTTCTTTCTTTTTTTTTTTTTAAAGATTTTATTTATTTATTTGACAGAGAGAGATCACAAGTAGGCAGAGAGGCAGGCAGAGAGAGAGGGGGAAGCAGGCTCCCCGCCGAGCAGAGAGCCCGATGTGGGACCCGATCCCAGGACCCTGAGACCATGACCCGAGCCGAAGGCAGCGGCTTAACCCACTGAGCCACCCAGGCGCCCCTGTATTGTTATTTCTTAAATGTCATATATAATAGTGAGTTTGTCTCATTCTTATTCTGGGTTCCTGAGATAGAGCTTTTAAACCCTTGGGCACTCCTTGGTGGTAAGACTGTCTTTCTTATTCATGAAGGACCATTGGATCATACCCAAGTTTATGCTAAGGAGATGACCTGGATGGGGGCTGGTCATGATGGTAATACCAACCACACGATTAAAGGATTGTGGCTTTGAGCCCCAAGATATCATCCCGACCTCCCTACCTCTGGGTAGGGAAGGGGGAATGGGAATCGAGTTCATTCACATGATTCAATCAATCTTGCAAATGTAATGAAATTCCAGTAAAATCTGAGCACTGAAGCTCTGGTGAGCATCCCGGTTGCTGAGCATATCCATGTGCTGTGGGGATGATGCAACCAGATTCCAAGGGCGAGGGCACAGAATCTCTGTGTTGGAACCTCACTCTAGGTGTTTCTTCACTGGCTGGTCTTGATTTGTACCCTTTAGAATAAAAGTGTACTAATAAGTATAGCACTTTCCTGAGTTTTGTGAGTCATTTTAGTGAATTACTGAACCTGAAGGAGGTCATAGGAGACTTCTGAATTTGTAGCTAGTTGGTCAGAAGTGCAAGTAAACTAGGGACCCTTAAACTTGCAGCTGATGGTGGGCACAAGAAGAGCCTTGTTGGGGACTGTGCCCCACACTCTGGGTGGTTAGCATCAGAATTGAGTTGTGGAGCTGTGGTCAATACATTACTTAATATTTTATTTTTTAACACAAGACTATAATTTAATCATTTTGCTCCAGTGATTTGATATTCTTTCCATCTTAAGATGTAAGTCAAACCAGTCACTTGTGGAATGTTCTGGGCTTTTTCTTGTTGCCGCTAAGATAGAGGAACAGAGGTGTAAGCAACCCACCAACACATAATCCAGTGATCACTTCATCAGCCATAACTCTACTCAACCAAGTCACTGGTTTCAACTTCTGACTATAGCTTTTTTTTTTTTTTAATCCTGTGTGTATGGGTGTTAATTTGATGGTGAGAGGTAGAACTACAGTTACAGCATATGAGGTTAATCTATAAAATTGCCAATCCAATAAAAAATTATTAATATTCTCTTCTGTGGCCAAAGAAAACCATGTTTGGAAAGTAGATGAAAATCATATTCTACTAAATAGCTATTATTCCTCCACATGCATATTCAGTGCCTCAGTGAGAGAGTACTTACATAATTGGTACTTGGTTGGAATGGCAGAAGCCTCCAGAAAGGGGAGGTCTTTCTTAAATGAAAATATGGTTAGAGTGAAAACTTAATGGCTTTTGTGGCAAGCACTACTGAAATCAGGCATACTACCATGGCAAGAAGTGCTACAGAGGTGGTCACTAAATGGGGCAAAGAAACCTTTCTGATTAGTCAATATTTCTGAATGGCCCTTTCTTCCACCCTCTTAGTCTGGAGGATTGATTCTGAGATGAACAAGATCCCACTACCAGACGTTCCAAAAAGCAGGAACATATGACTAAAAATCCAAAGAAAAAAAATATACCCATGGGTGATCCAGATAGTGAAGTTGACTAACAAGGGCTTTTAAAACTATGCTTAATATGTTAATGAACAAAGATTAAAAATATGGGGGGGGAAATACACCTACTCTTCTTTGTTGAAGTCAGAGAACTTCAACAGAGAATTGGAATGCATAAAAAAGAAATTGTTATTTTAGGACTAAAAAAGGTGTAACACTTAAAATTAAGACTTCATAAGATGTGTTTAAAAGTAGACGGGGCACCTGGGTGCCTTACTTAAGTGTCTAACTCTTGATTTTGGTCCAGGTCTTGATCTCAGAGTCATCGGATCAAGCCCCATGTCAGGCTCTGCAGTGCTTGGAATTCTCTCTCTCCCTCTACCCTTCACCTCCCCCTGCCCCACTCATGGGTTCTCTCCCTCAAACAAACAAATACAAATAAATAAATAATAAATAAAAGCAGACTAGACGAGCAAAAGGATAAGACTGGTAAGTTAGAGAGTGTGTTGACAAAAAATATCCAAACTGAACTACAGAAATTTAAAAGAATGGGAAAATTCAGGAAAGAATCTTAGAGATATGTGGGATGCAATAAATGATCTATAATTTGAAGTCAGAGGAAAAAGCAACAGTGAAGAGAGAATAATCGAATTTTCCAAAACTGATGAAAAGTATCAAGCTATGATTCAAAGAACTCTGTGAACCCCAAGCACAATAAACATAAAGACAACCACACCAGGGCACAACATAAACTGCTGAAAATCAATTAAAAGAGAAATTCATAAAAATAGCTGGGGTTTGGGAGGAGAATACACTGCTTTCAAAGGAGCAACAATAGCACTAATAGCTGATTTCTCAGACAAAATGACAGAAGCCAAAGACAATGGAACAAAACTTTAAAAATGCCGAAATAAAATTTCCCTAAGTTAGGGGTGCGTGGGTGGCTCAGTGGGTTATAAAGCTTCTGCCTTCAGCTCAGGTCATGATCCCAGGGTCCTGGGATCAAGCCCTGCATTGGGCTCTCTCCTCAGCAGGCAGCCTGCTTCCTTCTCTCTCTCTCTCTGTCTGCCTCTCTGCCTACTTGTGATCTCTGTCTGTCAAATAAATAAATAAAATCTTTTAAAAAAATTTTCCCTAAGTTAGAATTCTATACCCAGGGAAAATAACATTTCCAAAATGAAAGGAGACAAAACTAATCAAAATGTATACATTAAATATGTGCAACTTTTTTGTATGTTAACTTTTCCTCAACAAAGCTTAAAACATTTCAAAGGAGAATAAACAATAATACATTTCTTAGCCAACAAAAACCAGAAGATCCATAACTAGGAATCATGAACTAAAACAAAAAGGAATTCTTCAAGCAGAATAAAATAATCCCACAGGGAAACATAGGATTTCAGGAAGAAATACGGAGGAACAAAAAGGGCAAAAATGTAGGTAAATATAAATAAATATTGACATATAAATTAATAATGAGTTGTGGGGGCTAAGATATGTGTAAAATTAAATACATAGGGATAGTAACACAAAATATGGAAGGCTGTTAATGGGGTTAAAGTGTTCTGAGATTAGTGTCTTTGGAGAAGTAGCAAAAAGTGATAATTTTTATACAACGGTGACAAATTTGGGAGGCATGTTGTTATTTCCAAGGTAACCACTAAAAGAGCTGCATAATGCATGACAAGCTAGTAAGGAGAAAAAAATGGAATAATTAAGTTTCCTTTCTATTATGTCTCAAATAATTTAGACACTTTGAATAGCAAATTATTCAAGACTCTCAATCTGTAAAACAGTTGAGTTCCTACTAGTGTTGGCATAACTAAATGCCTACTGCCATGTAATCTAATATTTTTTGGTATTTGCTTTATATTTTTAAAAAAATATTCCAGGTTTGGGGGTGCCTGGGTGGCTCAGTGGGTTAAGCCTCTGCCTTTGGCTCAGGTCATGATCTCAGGGTCCGGGAATCAAGCCCCAGCATCAGGATCTCTGCTCAGCAAGGAGCCTGCTTCCTCCTCTCTCTGCCTGCCTCTCTGCCTACTTGTGATCTCTCTCTCTCTCTCTGTCAAATAAATAAATAAATAAAAATCTTCAAAAAAAATATTCCAGGTTTTAAAAGATTTTATTTATTTGAGAGAGAGCAAGAGAGAGCGAGCAGGAGCAGGGCAAAGAAAGAGGGAGAAGCAGACTCCCTGCTGAGCAGGGAGAACAATGCAGGACTCCAACCTAGGACGCTAAGATCATGACCTGAGCTGAAGGCAGACACTTAACCAACTGAGGTGCCACCTAGGCACCCCACAGTGTTATTTTTATAAAAGAGCAACTTCACAGGCTCAGACAAAAAGCACACATAAAATTTTACTAAATATTTTATTTGAACATGTTCAAGCTTAACTTTGTAGCTTTATCACTGAAATCTAACAAACTCTCATTGGAACTTATTTGCCAGTAGAAAGGATGAACCCGAATGTTCAAGACACTCTAAAATTTTGAAGAAGAATCATGCATCCCATTGATCACCATGTATGCCTCCCAAATGCCGCTCTTCCAGTCCCAGTCCTTGGTACTCCTTTCAATGCTGGGATTGTTGATTACTCTAATCCCATATTTCCTTCCTCTTTTCTCTTGATCCCTCACCTACATATGTCCACAAAGGACTCGACGCAATGGAAAGTTGAGGGTAGTTTCGTAGGAATTTCTGGTTTGTAGTCTATTAGTTTCTTACTGTCCCCAAAGAGTCATGCCCTATGATCCCAGGCAAAGCCTACAGAGGTCAACTGGATGGAAAAGGCCGCGCCTCTGTCATTCTGTGAAATTCCACCCTCCAAGCTGGAACTGGGGTTGGGTTGATTCCAGGCAAATCAATCACAGAAGGTGGGACTTGCTTGGTGCCGGCACAAACTTAGCTTACTTTGGTAGTAAATAAGACAAGTCATTCACATAAACTGAAAATTGAGGGTGTAAATGAAGCAGTGGTGATAGAAAGGGATCCTTGGAGATGGTCAGTGTCTCCTTGGTTTGAACTTCAGGGCCACACTGTTGATGCAAAACCTCTGACCACTGGGCCCAGGTCCGTCAGGAAACACGTGGCCAAGGTGGGCTTCGCACTGCAAAGGAGAGAAGCCTCTGTCATTTCTCCACGGAGACAAAGTCCTTTATGTGAAACTAGGCAGGTGAACCCCACACAGCCGCCCCACTCCGGTGTCTGTGTGGGGAAAAGTCCATCACAGCAGAATGCACGTAGGAAACGAAAGAATGCAGGGGCGCCTGGTGGCTCAGTCGATTGAGTGCCCGACCCGGTTTTGGCTCAGGTCATGATTGCGCAGGTCACAGGAACAAGACCCACGTTGGGCTCCCCACTCAGTGGGGAGTCTGCTTGAGATTCTTTCCCTCTCCTCACTCTCACTGTCATGCAAGTGTGCACTCTCTCTCTCAAATAAATAAATACATCTTTAAAAAAAAAAGAAGTGAGAGAATGCAAGGCATGGTAGCGGTAAATAGCTATCAGCGAGAATGTGAGCAAGGTTTTTAACTTAGGCCTTGATTTATTCGGCTATAAAATGGGAACTAACAATTATACCTACTGAATAAAGCAGTTGTGATGATTCCTTGATACAATGCATGTAAAGCATTAGTACAGCTCCTAGGCTAGAAATGGGAGAGGCTACCTCACAGTGGCTCGGGAAGGTTCTTTCTCTTCCTGACAGTGCCCAGAATCACAGAGAGAGGGGTCGGAAGCAGCAAGTGCAGAAACCCAAGTGCTGGAGTGACAAAAGTACTCCCATGTGTTTTTGTTTTGTTTAGATTTTATTTTTATTTATTTGTCAGAGAGAGAGAGAGAGAGAGAGCACAGGCAGACAGAGTGGCAGGCAGAGGCAGAGGGAGAAGCAGGCTCCCTGCCGAGCAAGGAGCCCGATGCGGGACTAGATCCCAGGACGCCGGGATCATGACCTGAGCCAAAGGCAGCCGCTTAACCAACTGAGCCATCCAGGCGTCCCGGTACTCCCATGTTTTAACCACACAGGCTCTCTGTGGTGCCCGGGCCGGGGCGGCACCGGGAAAAACCAAACAGACAAAACGACACAAAAACCCCCCACCTGCTTGCACACAACCTCGGTGCGAGTTAATCCTGACGAGGTGTCTGCACGCCTCAGGATGCCTGCGTCCCTTTCATCAGAGCCAGACGCCCCGTGCGCCTCGGAAAACGCAGGCCACCCGCAGCCGGAGCAGTACTTGTGGTCGGAACTGTGGAAGACATTTGACACCTGCAGCTGCCGAGACGTTATTAACGCACAAAGAGCAGTTTATGCCCCAACTCCTTTCTCCACCCAGCAGGGTCTGCTCCCGGCTCCCCTGCCAGGTCTCCGGGCCAGTTCCAGCAGCGGTCCGTTCACGGGAACCACGTCCGCTGCGTTTTCACTACCAAACACGCCTCACCGCCGTCAAAGGACCTCTTGTTCCTTTGATGCTGAAGGCTTCTCTCTCCATGTCTGACAGGGACGGAGAAACACTACGGTCTTTGTGACCCAGATCAAATCCAAGGGCTCCACATGTAGGAAAGGGGGAAACGGAAATGGGACACTCGTGGTCACAGGAGGGCATGAAGGTCCGGGCCCAGCAGCGGGAGGCCTGATCAAACGCCCCCTGTCAGCAGCGGGCCCTGCGGGTTACCTGCCTGCCTGCGGGGATTCCAAAAGCTGCCTCTGCCATTTCTTAGCTGGGCGACACCGGGCAGGCTCTGTACCCGCTCCAGGCCTCAGCTGTAGCACGGGGCTGAAAAGACCCATGTTAGGGAGATGTCTTGAGGATTTACAGAGATACTCTGTGGGCACAAGGTAAGTGCTCGTGAACGTGCACGATGATAACTAGTCAAGAAGCCGGGGCATCTGAGCCAGTCGCTGCAGTGCAGGGACCCTTCTGGGTAAGTCCCACAGGAACTCAGGATGCTGAGGTGGGAGAGGGCCAGGGGGCCTCGGAGAGGAGTGGGAGGGTAACAAGCGAATCCATTCGCCACAGACCTACTCTCCAACTGTTCTGAAGGGGAGTTCCTTTAAGAGGCACTAGGAAAATAGAGTGAAAGCTTTTTAATGGCAGGGAGACAGCTCTTTCTCTAAGGAAGAGGGAGAGAAATGCATTGTAAACTCTGCAAAACAAAAACAACAAAACCCAAAACAACCCCCCCCCAAAAAACCCAAAAAGCTGAGTAAAGAGAAGGACAAGTAGCAAATACTCAAATCCAGAGGCTAAGAACACAGAAGGAAGCTCGGTTTAGAGCACAAACCCCAGCGGAAAGTCTAGTGTAATGCAATCATTCTCAAACATTTTCATCTCAAGACTGCTATATACTAAGAAAATTACTGAGGACCTCTTTTCTTTACATGAATCATGTATATCAATGCTTAACAAATTAGAAATTATAACAGAATTTAAAAATATTTCCATGTTGTTATTTTTAAAAATAATAAATTCATTACCTGATAAATTATATTTTTCAAAACGAAGAGTTGCATTGTTTTACAATTCTGCAAATCTCTGTAACGTCTGGCTTGAAAAAGAAAAGACAACTGACTCTTTGTATGTGCTTCTGCATTCAATCTGCTGCAATCTTATTTTGATTCAATATAGGAAGAGGATGTGGCCTCACGGGCACGCACTTAGAAAAGAGAGGGCCTTGTAGGTCCCCTAGAAAGGTCCCAGGAACTCCTGGGGTACTCAGACCAGGATTTTAGAACTTGGAGAAATAAGGGTCTTGACTTCTGAAAGGCTGGGGCATGACTCCAGGCTCTGATACATCCGTGTGACCTAGGCAAGTTATTTAATCTTTTGAAGCCTCAGTGCACTAATGCGCAGAACAGTAATGGCCTTTTTACCTCCTACGTCTGCTCGAAGATTACCTGACAAACTTTCTAGGTATAGTGCACTTAGTGTCAGACGTACGCTATGTAAGTCAGTAGCTCCTTTTCTTAAAAAAAAATCATTACTATTAATAACAGATATCCATGAAATTTGAGCAGCCGTGGGTCCAATTTTTTTGGAACCCTTTTTGAAAGAGTTCAGAACTATTCATCTGAGCCACCCTAGCCCAGGGAAAAACTTTTAATCACAGCCTTTCCACCCCTTAATGTTACATGTAGCTAGTGATGATTAAAGGCATTTTGATGGAGAATTATGAATATAATAAATGTTTTAATGAATGAATCTAAGACTAATAAAAAGTCATCTAAAATGTTTATGGGAAACAATAAATCTTTATTGATGCAATATACAGAATATGGAGATTTTACCAGGTAATATGAGAGGCCCATCATACACAATTTAAGAGTGGAGATCTAACTTTAAGGCCAGTTTGAAGTTCCAATATACATATTTAAATGATTAGCAGATTATAATAAGGCTCTCCCTTGAACAACTAAAACCATACTGCATCATCTATTTCCAGATACACTTAAAGGTATTTTTTTAGTTTTGTTTTTTTGTTATGTGTTTGTGTGTTATGCATTTGCATGTTTGTTCTATGGTTATTTGCTTTGGCTTTGCTTCATTTCTGGAAATTCCACAGCCCTTGAACCAACAACAGAGGCACCTGGTGAGACCTGACACCTCTAACATCTTAGATGAATTTCCATTCATTTGGAGGAATGGGAACGCAGAAAAAGTTTTTCACCAATATTACTTAGTTCCTTATAACACACAGGACAGCCGGGTGTTATGTAAAAGGCAAGTAACATCATCAGGCTCTCAGATCCCCTCTATTCTAAACGGACTCTTTTTTTTTTTTTAAGATTTTTTTATTTATCTATTTGTTATAGAAAGAGCGAGCACAGGCAGACAGAGAGGCAGGCAGAGGCAGAGGGAGAAGCAGGCTCCCTGCTGAGCAAGGAGCCCGATGTGGGACTTGATCCCAGGATGCTGGGATCATGACCCGGGCCGAAGGCAGCCGCCCAACCAACTGAGCCACCCAGGCGTCCCTCAGATCCCCTCTATTCTAGAGAGATGCAGGAGCATGAAAGATGTGGACCCACAGTCGATTTTAATAAACACTTCCAGAACTGGTATGGGGGGTGGGGGAGAAGAAAGGGGAACACAGGAAGCAGGGGCAAAGCCACATGATTCCAAGGTTAATAAAGCAACAGTTGAGTCCCCAGGGGAGTGATGACATCCTACGAGTGTTCCTGACCTGAAACCTTGGCTCAGAGGCCTCTGGTGTGGAGAGGAGGCATGTCTCCTGGAGCACGCACCATGGTGGTTGTGTTGTGAAGGCAGCGTGGTCGTGGGCAGCAGGGGGCCGAGCGGCCCAGGGGCAGTGATCCCACATCTATCAGACTCTTGGTTGACCAACTTTTTGCCTTATTTGACTCTACATATACAAGCATTTGAAGGGATGTTTATTTTTTTCTCTACCCCTGCTTGCTATTATTAAGGCTGGACATGGGGAATGGGTGGAGTGGGGTGGGAAATGAGAGGCAAAACAGGAACATATTCCGAAGACTACCCTCTTGAAGGGAAGCATGCTCAGGAATATAATCTCTACTTACAGATTCTCATTAACTAGCACATATTCTCAAGAATTCCTCATTATCAAAGACTGATTCATACAGATGGCCCAAAGAAAGCTCTCCCTCTAAGAATTGTTGCTCACATGTACTGAGTGCTTGGCATGTGCCAGGACTGGCCCGGGTGCTCCTGCATGTGTTACCTCAGAACTAGGCTGATCCTCTCAACAGCTTGCTGAAGTCAGTACTGCTACCACGCTACCTCGTTCCAGGTGAGGAAATCAAGGCATGGACCGGTTAAGAGACTTGCCCAAGGTCACCCAAGCACCCTAGCCACTCTACTATACTGTCTATCCTATAAACAAATGCATCTTTAAGAAGAGTATATTCTGGAACATAGAAGATTCTTATAAATATATTCTTATGTCTCCTAGTCTCAGTTAGAGCAGCAGCAGTAGCAGCAGTAGCAGCAGGAAAATTAAACAGAAACTTACACCAAAGTCCCTAAGAAAAGAAAATAGAAACTCTTCAACTGAAACTAAATGATTAAAAAAGAAACAAATAAGGTTGGTGAACTGGCAGCTCAGTATACCGGTCTTTAGTAAACGGGCTTTTGGAAAATCGGCTGGTTCTCCTGTTAGCCTTGGCTGCTTCACTATCTCAGTGACCTGTGGATGGTCACTCAACTTCCTTAGTTTGGACTAGCCTTGTGCTAATACATTAGCCGCTGGTCACGTGGGCTTTTGGGTTTAAATTAGTTAAAATTAGGTAAAATTAAAGATTCAACTTCAAGCAACATTTTGAGTGCTCAAGAGCCACATGTGGCTACCACATTGGACAGAGCAGATATAGATATAGAACATTGGACAGAGCTTTGTGCTCTGGTCTCAGGTCCCACCCTGCTCCAACATTCTGTGATTCCATGACTAGCTGCTGTGGTGAGGGGACGGTGGGCACTGGGTAGGAAAAGGTCTCAACTTTGCCAGTGCAGAAACCAAAACATCAACGAAGTGACAAAATGAAGAATGCAAAGTAGAAGGATGCTCTTACAAGAATGATTTCTCATCTTCTGTTTTCACAGTCCAAAGATAGGAAAGAACGTCTGTCTGGTTACCACAGTGTGACAAGGCGGTCCTTTACATCTTCACATTGTACGCCTTTTTTTGACTAAAAGCAGGTTGGCCATCTCAAGGTCCTGTTTCTCCTCCTTAACAGAACCAAAGGCCAAGGAATAGCTAATGTCTCAGAGATATGTGTCCCACATTTTACTTTGTTAAGATTAAGCTGCTTCTCTTAGTTTTCCCCAGGCCATCCCAGGCCAACAGCTGTCTTAGATGCCTCCTCACCAGCCACTGATACAGTGAATGAATCTGAGCAAAGACCTGCCCTTCCGTAGGCATGAGGGGAAATCAATCCTAATCGTTCCCCATCCTTGCAGGTGGGGTCTGGTTTTCCAAATTCGGCCTCCATTAGCGGCCAGCAGCCCAAGAAAGCCCGGTCTGCTCAAAGCCCAGAGGACGTAATGAAGCACTGCCTAATGGAAGATTCACAGAGCTGGCTTGATTTATATTTTATTCTAAACCAATTTAGAGTTGATGCAGAAAGAAAGGAAAATATCTTTGAAGTTCTGAAAACAGGACTTCAAAGATGTTTTCCTTTCTTCTTCATCGAATCTACTTTTTTTAGACTGTTTCCTGCATGTCTAAACAAAAAAGCCTTTGTTGAGAGATTTCAGATCCTGATTGACTTAAAAGAGGCTTTGAAATCAAGGGACAATTAAATTTACTTTTAGCTATAGAGAAGAGGGCATGGTATTCACTACTGTCAAGCACTGTGGGGAATCTATCCTCATAAAATTCTGCATTTCCCAAATTAAATTATAAACCCATTTTCCCTCGGAGAGATATAGTTTTAATCATATGGCCAAGCAAATACTATTATGGTTTAGATGTCTTTAAATACTTTCCCAGGAAAATATTCTAATAGCATTATCTTAAGGTGCTTACGAAGTTTTATTTGTTTGCTATTTCTTGGGGAAACAGGAAGAAAGAATATAGGCTAAGAAGTCTTGTTAACTGCTCTAAATGCTGGAAATAATCAAGACAGGCAAGTATTTTATAGAAATAGCTCTCCTTAGAGCGGCCATGCCAAATGAGGAGGGCAATTAAAAACAACACGGGCGTGTATTTATCCAAGGCTTCAAATGAGACAGAGCTGTAAGAAATCTGGAGGTCTCTTCTCCAGTACCTCTCTTGAGCCTTACCTGAAGAGTGGGCTGTCACAGCATACACAGTGATACATTCCTGATTCCTTGTTATTCAGATAGACTCCACTGAAAGGCTGAAAGTAAATTAGACAGATCAGGTGTAGGCTTCTCATAACACCAGCAGGAGATGATACAGCAGATTTAAATCCAAGATTCGGTCCCCAAATAAAGGAATTTTTGTACTAATTTGACAAAGTCCAAATATCACTGGAGAGGAAATTATAACCTGTCCAATGAAGCAGCCTTGCAGGCTTATCACAACCCAGCCTTTATGGTGCCAAAAATTCAAATTATGACATTAATAATGCTTTGCATTTATATAGCACCTTTCATCCAAGAACATCAAAGGCCATGGAAAAGTGAGGGAACACTCCTCTGGATTGTGTAAGATTTCAGTCCTCATCTCAAAGGAGTTAATACAATAGAATCCAGTCCACTGTCTAAAACACTGTGAAATCTCCAATTAAAGATAGAATATAAATACATAAAAAGGATAGCTCTGTGGGCTCACGGTTGTGCCTTTAATGTGCCTCACATCATGGTGTTTAGGATACAACATACTTAATGTTTAAATAATGAGTTAGATTATCCCAGTACTGAAGCTACTACTTAGATGAACTTATTTCATTAACTGTGGCTTAAAGAGTTTGTACGTTTTCAAGGGTCTCCCAAGAAAAACACAGGAGACTTGAAGCAATGAGTCTGCCAAGTCAGTACCTTTCAAAATACTATTTTGAAAACGGGATTTTATTGTTTAAAAAAAAAGAAACAGAAACCTTCTTGCCCAATTTCTTCTGTTAAAGTAAATTAAAAGGAAAAAAAAAAACAACCCACAACAACAAACCTCTGATACAAGCCAACCATGGAAGATCCATAACCTGTCGGCAAGCACTATCCCATTTTAGGGGATAAAAGAGAAGCCAAGGCACCAAATGGGTCACCAAGTCACAGAACTGACTTAAGGAATGAGCTGGACTCTTCTGACCTTTCTAGATTTCCCAACTCAACAGACTAACAGGTCAAACATTCACATTCCCCAAGGTAGTATTAACAGCACATTTTCAGTGAGCTGTATAATGGACAATTTCAAAATAACCCACTGAGCCTACCATCTGGGCACACTTGGACGTTTTCCCTCTTTAAAAACTCTAAACTTAGCTGCAGAAATCTGAACAGTAGTAAGCTGGTCTTTTTTTTTTTTTTTTTTTTAAGATTTTATTTATTTGACAGACCGAGATCACAAGTAGGCAGAGAGGCAGGCAGAGAGAAAGGAGGAAGCAGGCTCCCTGCTGAGCAGAGAGCCCAATGTGGGGCTCGATCCCAGGACCCTGAGATCATGACCCGAGCCGAAGGCAGAGGCTTAACCCACTGAGCCACCCAGGCGCCCCAGTAAGCTGGTCTTTTTATGGCTTGTGCCCCTGGATGCTGGCTCCCAACCTTGGCACAAATTGGCATCCACCATAAAGTTCCACCAGTTCCCATGTGGGAACCTGGGCTAACGAGACTCATGTGCCAAAGGGCTACCCATCCTGAAGCTGGTCTGGAAAGTCTACTCATAGGATGCAGACAGTCTGACAAAATTCAAAATATAATTTGGTCATTGCAGGGGATGGATGGACAGAGGAAGTACAGGTGACAGGTATCACAGTAAAAAAATAAATAAATAAGAATCCTTAGCTGAGGAATTTCATGAAGTAACATCTATCCATGGCCTCCTAGACTAATTCCCTAATGTCTCCCTCCTCCTCCCTCAGTTCTGTAGAAGTCCTGTCATTTGTTTAGAGCCAAACTCAACTTCTATTTCAATTGTTCATTCTTGTATTTACTTGAAAACCTAGGATGTACCCGGTGCTGGTCTGGGAGCAAATGTTACAGAAATGGGGGGAGAAACCAGAACTGAACTAGCCAGCACCTTAATCTTAGACATCTCAGCCTCCAGAACTGTGAGAAATATATGTATACATATGTATTTATATAAAAATGTCTGCTGTTTAAGCCCTTCCGTTGGACTACAGTGGCCCGAAGGCAGTCTGTCTGGACCAAGGGGACTTCTCCCTCCTCTGACCTGGTCAGTACAACATGCCTGTTGGAAACAGCACACTGAAAGGGGTGATTTGCAGATAATTTCATACGGAACGATTTACAAAGGTGGGGACAGGACCAATAGAAACCAGCAAGGGAAGACGAAGCAGTGGGAGGGCCAGGGGCTCGGAGAACACCCACCTATGAGGCCCGTGGGACAAAGAGAGGGGCAGTTACCAGAGCCTGTCAGTGGCTACAGGCTTGGCGGGAGCTACAGCTTGCACTAGAGGACCCTGTGTCCTCTGACCTTGCTAACATCTCCACTGGCCAAACTCGAGCAGTAGCCAGAAGGGAAGGGAGCACGTTATTCTTCCCGGAGCTCAGAGCAGAGTGAAGCATGTGGAGAGCAGATCTGTGGGGCACACAGAGGAAGGCCTGCAGGAAACCCGCCTTCTACCAATATCTGACTTTTAGCTGTTGCGCAGCGAGGCTATAAACTCTTTTGTTGTGTCTAGCAGAGTGCCCATGCTTTCACTGCGGCCCGACCAAAACATGCAACTGAATTCTTAAGTTTGAGTTACCAAATAGAAAACTGAGACGTGTTGCTTCCCTTTCATTAGCCAGGCTTACAGTGGGTTCGGCAACATTCTAAAAAGTTACATGTGGAGATGGACCAACTGAAAGGGATTATAACATTACTTAAAATAATGGATGATGCTCATTCTGCAAGATGGCCAAATGCGCAGAGTACACTGCACCATCTGTTTGAGAATCCCACAGACTTATTCTCCTCAACATCTGTCAGCTCATCTCCAGGCTCTGTACATATACTGAACCCCGCCGGGCTGTGTCCCCGGGAAGGGGCTGGCTTAAATCCTCTGGGGTGTACTCCCGGTACTGCACACGTAGTCTCACATGTGGCCCCCAACCACCTGCAGTAGTGAGTGTGTCTCTTTCCCTGTGAAGCGTCATGAAAATCAACCCCCCCCCGCCCGCAGGAGGTTTGGAAAAAATTAACAGTACTTTGCAAGAATCTGGGGGATCTGCCGGCCTAACGACGTTAGCATCAGAGAAGCTGAGGGTGCGCCATGACGACAGGGCCGCGCGTACACGGTCTGAACTTTGCGGGGACTTCAAAAGAAAAGATAAATTCTCTCCAGCTTTGCAAAACCGCTGTGCCCACTGCATGGGGCCCGCTTCACGAACCAGAATGTCTAGTAACAACGTTCAACGGCTCTATCCCAATGTTATATTCGGGTCTAAGACAGATGACTTGTGAAGAAGCGCTGTGCTGGGAAAACAGAACTATAATGAGGAACCAGTTAGGGCAATTCCCTCTAGAAATGAACGAAAGCCGAGCTTCTTGAGTGGTGTTTAAATAACGTGTGCGCCTCCCAGGCTGCAACTCAGTATTGCAACTCCCAGGCTCACTCGTATTCACAGAAACATCCTGAGTGCCGGCTCCAGCGGGGCACCATGGTAGCTGCCAGAGCTGTCCCTGCAATGGCAAACGCTCTGAAGGGAAAGTGCTGGGAAAGGCAAGCCCAGTTTGGGGCTGAGAAAAGGCTTCCCTGAGCCCGTGGGATTGGGGCTGAGGGCTGAGAGGTCCGAATGAACGGGGTGAGGTGAGAGGAGAGAAGGACATGGGGGGTGAGGGCCTTAGGGAGAAGGGAGCCCAGGTGTTTGAGAGCTGAAAGAAGGGCAGCGTGCTCAAAGTGTGGAGAAGAGAAAGAAAAACAGCCAGACTGAGGACAGGGGCAGAAGGCAGGGGGCAGGGCCTGCAGGGCCTAATAAGCCATTTGTAAACTTTTTTCTTTACCTTGGAAGTGTGGGAAGCCACTGAGGGATTGTTAGCCGTGGAAGGATGTGGCTGGATTTGTGTTTTTTAGATCTCTTCTGCCTTTTTTTCTTTTTTAAATCTTTTTTAAAAGATTTTACTCTTGTGACCCAGAGAGAGAGAGAGAGAGTGAGAGCGCACAAGGCACAAATGGGGGAACAGGAGAAGCAACAGGGAGCCTGACGCACCAGGATCCGGGGATCATGACCTGAGTCAAAGGCAAACACCTAACCCCTGAACCGCCCGAGTCACCCAGGTGCCCCTCCTTGGCTGCCTTGTAGAGGACGGCAGCCACAACAGCTGGAGGCTGCCACATGCTGTCCCCCCAGCGAGAGGTGGGGGGAACCTGGGGCAGCGTGGAGGCAAGAGCAGAGCAGCTGGAGGGTTGCGGAGAAGGCAGAAGAGGCATCCAGGGTCTCCTACAAGTGGCTGGAGCCCCTGCCTGAGAGGGAGACAGGGAGCTGCATCTATCCCAGGCCTGCCCTCCGCCCCCACAGTCACGACACTATCATCGGGGAGCTTACCGGTTCGGTCCCTTTTTCTCGAGTGACATAGAACTGCTCTGGAGTCAGCTTCTTCCGCCACTCGCCCTTGCTGAGGGACGGCTCATGCTTCGTGACAGAACCTGTGTTGTTCAAGAGGAATTTTTAAAAAATTAAAACAAAAAGGCACAGTGACGTTTTTTCTTTAGCTTCTCTCCTGAAGTGCATGGCCACCAGGCAGCACGAGGCCGCGCCTCCTCCGTGCCACGTCTTCCTTCTTCACAGGGGCCAGAAAGCTCCAGTACAAAATGCTTCAATCGACTCATCAGTGTAACAAGAAGCAGCAAGCAGTTTTCCAGTCCCGCTGGGGCCCAGAAGCCAAAGAGGCGGTTGAAAAATGGAATAATGCAGAATAAATTCCCCTCAGGTACCTGGGGGTAGAAATTGATCCTCCTTCTATTACTACGTTCAGAGGAGTATTTCCTGTCGGGATACAGCTGGGAGTAGCTGAGTGATTGAGAGGCAAGAACCCTGAGCTAGTGGGTTATTAAACTCTTCTCCTTGGCTGGTTTAGAAAAATCTCCCTGGGGGTGCCTGGGTGGCTCAGTGGGTTAAAGCCTCTGCCTTCAGTTCAGGTCATGATCCCAGGGTCCTGGGATCGAGCCCCACATGGGTCTATCTGCTCCGCGGAGAGGCTGCTTCCTCCTCTCTTTCCCTGCCTGCCTCTCTGCCTACTCGTGATCTCTGTCTGTCAAATAAATAAATAAAATCTTTAAAAAATATATCTTTAAAAAAAAAAAATCTTTCTGATTTTGTTTGTCGATGGAGGGCTTTATTAAAAAATCTTCTTGTGTGGAACAAAGGAGAGACTCCTATAGCCGATGCCCCTAAAAGGAAACGGAGACCGACCAGAATCTATTCCAATGCCTCAACCTTACTACCCTTACTCCAGTGAGTGTGAACAAAGCAACTGGAATGATACTCTTTTTAGCCAAAGGGGAGTGGGAAGCCTGACTTACAGAATCAATGTTTCAAATCATCCAACACTAAAAATTGGAAAGGATTTTGTAATCTGTCCACCTCGACTTACAAATGAGAAAATAGAGGGCTGGTGGCTTAGTAAGCTGATCACAGCAATAAAGACGAAAGGTTAGACACTTGTGGTATCACCACGAAATATGAAACGTGTCTGAAAATCATATTTGAGGGTGCCTGGGTGGCTCAGTTGGTTAAGCTACTGCCTTTGGCTCAGGTCATGATCTCGGAGTCCCAGATGGAGTCCCACATTGGGCTCCCAGCTCCATAGGGAGTCTGCTTCTACCTCTGACCTTCTCCCCTCTCATGTTCTCTCTCACCTTCTCTCTCTCAAATAAATAAATAAAATCTTTTTAAAAAATCACATTTGAAATTCATTTCTGGTTACCAAGAGAAGGTCCTAAATTATCTTTTAGGTAAGAAAAAACTTCTCTCTTCACTGCTATATAATACTGTACAATATGGTATATTCAGTATTGTATATTATTGGTTGCTGATGGTTGTTTATATTTTATTAAAAGGATTTTAATCTGTTAAGTATATTAAAAGTTGTCCTTTCTTAAGGACTTTTTACAAGGCTACAGGAATTTCTTCTTTACTCTAGAAATACACCTCCGAAATTGCCTATGAAAATATAGCTCAGGTACACACAATTTTACTGGAACACATTTCTTGGGGAGCAAAGCAAAATGTATTTATGTGACAATTATTACTGTTCAGTCCCTTTCAGAGTTACCAAGCAGAATGCCAAATAATAAATGGACAAAGAATGACAAACCTTTTATTTTTACTTAAGGGTTTTATTTATTTATTTGACACAGAGAGCCAGAGAGCACAAGGTGGGGGAGGGGAATGGCAGAGGGTACAGGAGAAGCAGGCTCCCTGCTGAGCAGTAAGCTCAATGTGGGACTCCTGGACCCTGGGATCATGACTTGAGCCAAAGGCAGACACTTAACCTACTGAGTTACCCAGGTGCCCAGTATGCTGAACCTTTGAAAAAATCTTTATAATCGCTAAAATAATAACTAATTCAAGTAAGAATCATTAGGGGATTCTAAAACCCTGGGTGGGAGACTGTTGAAGAATGGAAGAGTCACACATTTTCAAAATATTATTAATTACAAAGGAAGAAAAGGTACCTTTACAATGAAAATGTACAAGTCATCACCTTAACCAAGTAAGCCATGTTAGCATCACCAATGGTGGGGCAAGCCAACATCGTGTGCCTCCGTGTGTGACGCACTGAAGACAAGCACCCCCTGTCCTGCACCTCTGCACTGCATCCATTCTCAGAGAGCCCACTGGGGACTTCTCAGTAAAACCTAGAACACGGCGTCCTTCTCTCTCATTTCTCCATAGTATTGACACTTGACATTCTCCTGTGGTAGCTTTTATTTCCCTTGGCTTCCATGGCACCCAATACTCTTGTCTCTCCTGTCATTCCTTGTCAGCATCCTTCCTCAGCCCCACTTCCTCTAGCCAGCCCTGGAATACTGGCGTTCGTTCGTCAGATGAATCTATTGCCCTAGGCTCGCTTCTATCACCACACCACACGGACCCTTGAGTGATGTTATCCAACGAGTAGCTTACAGTACCATCCACATGATAAGACTCCCTAATCTTTTACCCTCCATTCTAGATCTCTGCAGAATTTCAGATCCATTTATAAACACACCTGGATATCTCAACGAGGATGTCCCATTTCAAACATCACACACAGAAGGACTTCTCCTGCCCCAACCCAAATCTGCCATTCCTCTCACGTGTTCTAGCTCACTGACCCCATGCTTCAAACCAGAATGCCAGGCCATCAACACATGACTCTTCCCTTTTCCTTGCACCAAGCCATGTTGGTTCTACTTCCTAAGTAACTCCAGGATCTGCTCATTCTCACCCCTCTGACACTACCATGGGTCAGGCCACCATTGTTCTCTCCAGTACTGATGACCACAAAAGTCTCCTAATTTGTATGCCCCTATTTGCACCACTTTTTTTTATCACTGCCCCAAACTGTTCAGTGTTGTCACACTGAAATGAGAAAATACGCCATGTGAATACCTAGGAGAAGAGGATGTAGGCAAGAGAAAAAGAACTAGTTGGGTGTGCTTGGCATGTTTGATGAATAGCAGGAAGGCCAGGGGGAATGGGTGGAGTGAGCAGGAAAGTTAGTAGAATTAACAGCAGAAAGCTAATGCGGAGGGGGCAGACCAATGAGAGTCTTGAAGGCTACCCTTTTACTCTGAGTGAGTGCAGAAGTCATTGGAAGATAAGCAGAGGAATGACATGACTTAGTGTATTTAAAAGGATTACTGGCTGATACACTAAAAGAAATTGAAGGAGGACAAAAGTTGCAGCAGGGCACCCAGGACAGAGGGCATTTTAACAACCTGGTTGAGAGATGGAAGAGTCCTACATCAGGGTGGTGGCAGTAGTCAGAGGGGTCACACACCAGACATATTCTGCTAGCAGAGCTGGAGGATTAGCTGATGTACAAGAAAGAACACAGTCAAGGGGCACTACTCCAAGTTTCTTGGTCTGAGCAGTAGAAGCTGGGGAAACCTACAAGAGGAACAGGTTTGGAGCCTTGTTAATAAAAATTCAGTATTTTCAAAATTCAATATTCAGTTCAATATTATTCAAATGGAGATATCAAGTAGGCAGTTGGATATATAGATTTAGAAACTGGGGAGAAAGTCCAAGGTGGAAATGTAAATCTGGGACTCCTCACGTTAGTGTTATTTAAAGCCATGAGCCTGGAAGATTCCCAAGTCAGTGGCTGTTGAGAGAACAGAAAGGCCCAAGGGCTGGACTTGGAGACACTCCAAGATACACAGGTTGAGGAGATGGGGACAAGCAGACGGAGAGGTAGGAAGGAAACTGCAAGAATGTGGTGTCCTGGACAGAGATGACTAATAACTAGCTATTGGGTTTAGCAATGTGGTGGTCAGCGGTGGCCTGAAAAAAGCAGTTTAGGTGGAGAAGAGAGATAGTGTGTGTGTTTGTATGTGTGTGTGAATCTGACTGCAACAGATTTGACATAGAATAGGAGGAAGGAAAGGAGACAGTGCAAATAGGGAAGTCCTTTCAGGAGTTCTGGAGGTAGCTGGAAGGGGAAGTGAGGTCAAGGGCATTTTTTTCGGATGAGAAAGTTCACAGTATTCTAGTATGCTGTTGGGAATGATCCAGTGAAGAGGATAAATTGATCATTTAGGAGAAAAAGGCGAGAGCTGCGGAGCTGTTCTTGAGCTTGACCTTGGGTAGATGAAATATGGGAGACCAGTTAAATTGTAAAAACTTTATTGACTGTGTAAGTTTGAGATAACTATTCAAGGTAACAATAAAAGTTTTACAAAGCAATGCCAGCTTAACCACCAACTGAGTGGTGGAAACACTGTGAAATCTTTTCTGGCTGGGTTAGCAGGAAAAGGTGTTTTTACTGTTTCAACAGCAAGTGGGAGGGGCACCTGGGTGGCTCAGTGGGTCAGACTCTTGATCTCAGCTCAGGTCTCAGTTGCAGGGTGGTGAGTTCAAGCCCTACATTGGGCTCCACGACAAGCAGGATTAGAACTGGTTTTAATGGATATGAACTATGTGCTGAATCATAAGGGAAATGGAAGACATTCCAGTTTAGGAAGTTTAAAAGACCGAGAGATGTGTATATTTTGTAACCTTCAACAAAGGGCAAGATCTAAAATTTGGCCAGTGCCAATGTGTCAGCACGACCTAACTGGGATTGGTCACAGAAAGGCCACCTCAAACAGTGGAAAAACAATGAAGGCAAGAGCAAGAGCAGGATTTGCAAGTAGGATTCGATTCCTCCTCCCAGAATCTAACTGGTCTTGAGGGGAATGTGTATAACCTGAACCCTGGCTATCAATGACATCTGTTAAGGAAAGGAGTAACAGAGCACCATGATAAAACACTTTCTTTACCCTTCAAGTGCCTGTCCTGCCATGTCGCTCTTGGCTTTGGCAAAGATCTTGCATTATCTCTACGGATTTCTAAGAGGAAAACTGACTCTTGGTACTAAGATTGGGAATTATAATCTGGAAAGCTGCTATTCTCTTCCCTTCTCTTTCTGGGGAGGAAGTAGAATGGATTAGAGAGAAAAAAAACGGGATTGTCTCCTGGAAGCCTTATCCTTAGTGTCTTTCCACATACAATACAATACAATAGTCGACACCACAAAGTGGGAATTCAAGAAGGAGGAAATTCAGTGGGACTCCCACACTTCAACTTTAACCTAAAGTCTGAGTCCCAGATGAACCCCAGCTCCCTCTCCAATTGTTCTGTATTTTACTACATGTATTAGACTGACTACTTGTTTTTGACTCTCCCTTTCTCTTTTTTTTAGCTTAAAATTTAAAACTAATATTTAAATTGTTAGATGGAAGAATCACTCCTTCATCTGAATCAGAAAGTACATTTTTCATGGCTCCACTAATCCTCATTAGTACATAACCTTTTATACGATGTGTGTGAAAGGCTTCATAGGTGGGTAACAATGTTCAGACTAGTTGATCTTGGAGCACCAATTATGCAAATTTAACTGTAAATCTGCCAGCCTGGAAGATTCTGTCAAGAGAAGACAAACTCTGCCTTGATAGCAAAATGACCAGTGGTCAGCTAGGTGCTCCCGGGTCAGTGTATATGTGGTCTGCATTTACAGAGGTTGAACTGTGTCCTCCCAAAATTCATATGTTGAAGTCCCAATCCTCAGTACTTCAGAATGCAACTATATTTGGTGATATGGCCTTTAAAGAGGTAAGTAAAGTCAAATGAGTTCACATGGGTGGGTCCTAATCTATATGGCTGTATTTTGGAGATGGGGCCTTTAAAGAGATGATTATGTTAACATGAGGGCGTAAGGATAGGCCCGAACTGACCAGTATCCTTATACAAAGAAGAAGAGACTCTAGAGATGTGTGAGTGGGGAAACGGCCATCTGCAAACCAGAGAGAAGGCAGGAGAAACCAACCCTGCTGATACTTTGATCTTGAACTTCCAGCCTTCAGAATGATGAGAAAAAAATGTCTGTGTTTCAACCTTTTAGCCTGTGGTATTTTGTTGTAGCTGTTCCAGCCGACTAATATATTATGCTTTAGGAAACAACTAAATTCTGAAGGAAAATTGCATTATGCGTAAATTCTGCTTGGTTTTACCAAACAGCAATTTGGTACCTGTACATACAACATACAACAAGTGAGAATTTAGGCATGAGTAAGGTTACTTGGCCACCAGTGGCCAGAGAGTGCTCAGCATTGGTCTTTGCATTCTTCTGTGTACGACTGGGTATTTTGTGTCCTCAACCCACATCATCTGCACCTTGAGTTGGTCCTTTTGGGGCAGGATATCTTCCAGATTCCCTCTGTATTCTCTTGCTATCTTCACTATCAAAAGACTTGGTCACTCTTGCTATTGTACTGGGCAGCTACACAGCTTTTCTTTGAACTATGCTTTGTTAAACTCAGATTCTTTGGGGTTCCTTTCTCTCTTTGTGCTGTGATTAGCATAGTTTGTCTGTCTTCTTGGTCATATATTTCCTGAGGTGGGCTTACATCTTCTCTCATCTTTGAAGAACACCCTCTCGAGGTGCCTGGGTGGCTCATTCGGGGAACGTCTGCTTTTGGCTCATGTCAAGATCCCAGGGTCCCAGGATCAAGCCCTGCATCAGGCTCCCTGCTCAGTGGGAAGCCTGCCTCTCCCTCTCTCACTCCACCTGCTTGTATTCCCGCTACCGCAGTCTCTCTCTCTGTCAAATAAATAAATGAAATCTTAAAGAACACCCTCTCTTGGTCATATGGTCACCTACTCATTACCTCTTTCTGGTTTTGCTAACTTTTCGGGCCACAGCTGCTATACTACCAAGTGTCACACACAAACAAGCTTTGTTTCAATAAATACTTGTTGAGACTAAGGGAATCTATTACACCTGGTGGTACAGAAAGAATCTCCAGCCCCCTCTAATTTGCAGACTAGTTTTCTTTCCCAACTCAGTGACTGAACTGTTTTAAGCAATGCTCAGGATGGTTTCCTAGCAAAGTATTTCTAGAGTGTTTTCCTGAACCAACAGTTTTCTCCACGATCCTTCTTACTTTTCCTTTTCAGTCTCGACTGAGAGACTTTGCTGGGGTCAGTCTCGACGACAAAATCATAGAGATTGTGTCTCTTTCATATCAGAAATCTTAGTGCTGTAGAACTGTCCTCCATTACTATCAACATCTCGTTTCTCTCTCAACCTTCCCTAAGTCTATAACATAGGCTAAATGTAGCTACACTTTTGTTCTTTCCATTTATTTATGTAATTACAATTAACATTTATTGTGTGCTTACTAAGTGCCAATCATTGTGATGAAGCATTTTAATTTTTTCTCATTTATTCTGTACAACCCTACTATTATCATTATCCTTATTCTATAGAAGAAAAAAACAGGTTTAAGCTTACCAAGTTCAGGACGTGCCCAAAGACATATAGGCAGGAAGTGGCACTGTCAACACCAAAGCCCTTAGCCACCAAACTATTACCTATCTATAATTTTTAATGGGTGCCTAATGGTTTGCTGAATTGAACTTTTCTAGTTCACTCAAGCATTTTTTAACTGACAGACATTTGGGTTATAGCCAGTTTCTGGTTCTTAAGAGTGCTGCTGTTAGAAACATCTTTGTACACATAGCTTTGTTCTTTTGAATTATTTCCTTAGAATAAGGAAGGTTGACACCCCCAGGGAGGGGGTGTCTGATAAGTTACACAGCTCCTGTTATGTATTAGAGTCTGGCTGAATTTTAAATGCTGCTGAAGAACTTCAGATCCTAAGGCAACTCATTAGGATTTTTCTGACAACACCAGTACAAACATAAAGGACAAGCTTCCATTGAAACCACTATCCTATAAAGGGTAATGAGGAGAGCTCCAGCCCACAAGTATGATGTTTCCTTCGCCTGTGGTTCTCAGAAACAAAGCAAAACAAAACAAACAATGGTTGACACACAGTAGGCATGCAACAAATATCATCAAGTTGGCTGGCTAGGACACCAAGAGGTGCTGAAAGCCATGACTGGAAGTTATGTTGGATCAGCCACTCCTACACATTGCCTGTGCTTTTATTTATTTAAAACTATATTTTGAAAACTTCAAGGGATGAAAAGAATTCTAAGTGACTGGATACATTTTCAGAGGAGATAGGCATCTTTAAATTTCTTCAATGGACACATAACAATCAGATTCAGAGATGGGACAGCTGGGCAGTTGCCCATGAAGCCAATGCACAGGGAACACTACATTACCCTGAAATGTATCTGAAATATAGTGTCATTGACACAGGTCTCCACAGGCGACTGCATACTAAAAGGTGAAACGCAAATGTGGCCCAATCCATCATAGGAGCCAAAGGCATTTCGACACACACACACACACACACAGTCACTCACTCACTCACTCTTTCCCTGGTCTGTCTCAGCCACTGATGAACAAAGACTATCAGTCTAAAAGGGAACGAGTTATTAGTCTAAACGTCTCCCTGGGGCCGGGACACACCCAGAAACGTAAGGACAGGAAGCAAATCAACAGGAATCCAAAGTCTGAACTGCTTGCTTCTCACCTGGGAAAAGAAGCATGCAGAATTTAAGAGGGATACAGTGTTAAAAGACCACAGGCCATTACTGGAAGGAGCGCACTGAGTCGGGTCGCTGACCTAACCACAGCGACTGTTCGCCTGGAGTCCGGGGATAAACACCAAGGGCTCCTGAGCCCGACATTTTACAGAGGATGGAAGTCAGTGACAACCACTCACACCCCTTTAAATGTACAACCCACCGTCCTGGACGGCAAGGAGGGGCGGACACGGGCGCACCAAGAAGTTTCTAGAGAAGGAAGCACCAGGTACAGAACCAGCGCTCGGGCCCCCTAGTCCAGGCAGGTGAAGTAAAATCGAAAGCCAGGAGGCGGCGGAGGGGCCTGCGCGGCCCGCGTCCTACCTGCGTCCTCGGAATCCGCCCCCGAGCCGCGGCTGCCGGCTTGGCCCGCCACGGCCCGCAGGGGCACCCCTGGAAAGGGCAAACCGCAGAGCGCACGGAGCAGGAGCGCCATGACGCCGCGCGTGGGGGCCCCGCAGAGCGGACGCACGCCGTCCCCTCCCGCCCCGCCCTCCTCCGCGCGCGCCCCGCCCTCCTCCGCGCGCGCCCCGCCCTCCTCCGCGCGCGCCCCGCCCTCCTCCGCGCGCGCCCCGCCCTCCTTCGCGCGCGCCCCGCCTCCATCCGCGCGCCCCGCCTACCCTTGCCTCTCCTCCTGCTTCTCTCCTCCCACTGCTTCTAGGAGCCCTGCCTCCCCTCTCCCAAATCCTGCCACCACCCAGCTCCTCCTACCCCTTTCCTGAGCCTACCCCTACCGGCCTCCCTTTGACCCTCCCTAGCCCCTCTTCCTTGCCCACCTGCGTGCTCTGGAGTGCCTACAACCTCCCCATGCTTCTACCTCCGCCCCTTCCTCCAACACCCCTCCCCACTCCATTTCCCACCCCCCAGCCCAAACACTGATCTGTTTTCCTTTGCAGTTGGTAGAATTTTATGTATTGTAGAACTATAGATTATTTTTGCATTTTCTTGAGTTGCATATAAACGGAATCTTTGTTCATGCTGAGTAGTATTCCATTTATGGATATACCAAATGCATGTATCTAGTCATCTATTGATGGACATGTATATTATTTCTAATTTTCCCTTATTAGAAATAAAGCTGCTAGGAACATTCTTATACAAATCTTTGTATGCATATGAGCTTCCTTTTCTCTTGGGTAAATAGTATTATCAAAGATGTCACAGCTCTGCAATGTTAAGTAATCAACATCATTTTGGATGATTCCGGTGGTGTAATTTTTCCAGTGTTTGCATGCCATGGTCCTAAAGTTGTATGTGTAGAATTCATATTAAAATAATGGGATTACTTTAAGCATGCTGTGTGCTTGGGATCCGGGTGGCAGAGATCACTCACCTGGACCATGCATTTTGTTGAGAGCTGGAAGGTACCTGCAAGATCATTTGGTCACCTACTTTATATGATTCATGGGAAGATGGGGCCAGTGTAGCTAGTGGTTTATCAACATCACGCAACCAACCAGTATGTAGGAATCAGGATCAGAAGTGTGGCTTCCCAAAGCTAGGGCAACACTATTTTTTTACAGAGATAAATGGAAGTGTCACCAAGCAGAAGACAAGAAGAGAAGTCAGAAGGATATTCTTGATATTTTCTTGATACAGATCTAGATACACACACACAGCCCTCTCCCAGTGCCAAAAATTCCTACTTCTTACACTTCCCACTCGAAAGTTACAACATATCATCTGGAAGGGACCCTTAGCACCAAGCATCTCCCATGCTACAGTCTATACCTGCAGAGCTTAGATGTTCTGTTTAATGTGTGCTTTACTCTAAATGCAGCAGCTTTTTTAGCCTCCTCTGAGATTGCTCCTGCCACTCTCCCTTCCCCTCTTTTGAATTTTGATAGATGAGGCTTCCAATAAAGTTATGCATCTTTTTTAGCTTTTGCTGCACAATTTCAATTCAGAAATGGTGGCAAAACCAAGAAGCCATACAACTGTATTTGAAGCTTTTTTTTTTAATCTTCCCTAGCCCAATACTGTAAGCTTCAGCCTTGCTCATTCTTCTTCAACAATGTATAGTGTTTAGCTCACTGTTGGGAATCTCCTAGGCAGATCTTCAAAAGTTATAATAAATAAATAAAAGAATGAATCCAGGATTTAGAAAATAAAGATATAGAGCTAAACACACATGTATATGTATGCTAGATCAGAAAATATAGTTAGATTGCATTTAAAAAATTTTTTATTCATCTAATTTTATTAGAAATTTTGTTAGACTTTTTGCATCCGTGTTCATGAGGGATTGCAGTCCTTAGCATTCTTTTCTTGTAATGTCTGACTGGTTTCGTATTTGATTCAGATCCAGGCAGATTAAGTGGCTTATCCATGATCACACTGCTACTTGGTTGAAGAGTTTGTAGAGTCCCCCTAAAGTTTGGATTTTAAAAACTATCAAGAAGTAGCAGAAGTGTATCCCATTCATCTTCATCCCTCCCAATCCCAATAAATAAATTTATTCCCCAGAAAAAAATTTAACCTTGTGAAAAATCACGGAGTCTGGCCTAAGACCCAATTCAAGGTATCTTATAAGATGTATGATCTTGGCCAAACAGTCACTTTCCTTATCCCCAGACTATTGTCCAGCACCATTTGTCTAAGTCCAGCTTAACCATGAAGACCATGTGCCAATCTCTAATTAACAAATGGTCTTGGTCTAAAGAAAACACTTGTTTATGTTTTATTACAGATGCTGAGTGATAGAGACTATAAGCTTCCTAGTCAATATCCATTCTCCTGTCTGTATTTACAAACAGAGCTTTGATTTTATTGAGGGTAACAGTGTGGTTAGCTAAACATGTTTCACCCACCAGCTCCCTTGTTGCTAGTGATGGTCATTTGAGACCGTTCTGGACAATGACAATAGCTGACATCACCTAGAAGCTTCCAGGAAAACAAGTTAAGGAAGATCTGACTTACTTAGTATTGGCCTATTGCTCTTTCTTGGCCCTGGACATTACTCATGATGGCTAGAGCACTAGCAGTCATCAGATATACATATCGTGAGCCCCACACCCTAATATCAAAGTAGAAGCCAGGAAGTTGGCCTGGGTCTCTAATGACACCGAGTAACCAATGTAATGGATTGCCTACATGGAAAAGTCTGTATTTTCTTTAAACCACTGTTATTTGGGGTTTTCTCTTGTTTGAAACTGATACTCTATATCTAGTGTTTGGAATTTGATTGTGAGAATCTCTCAGAAAGGCAAAATTCTGTAACTTTATCTCTTTGTGTATCTAACATACTTCCCTGCAGACTGTAGTACATAAGAAACTACAGCTCAGGGGAGCCTGGGTGGCTCAGTGGGTTAAAGCCTCTGCCTTCAGCTCAGGTCATGATCCCAGGACCCTGGGATTGAGCCCCGCATCAGGCTCTTTGTGCTGCGTGGGGCCTGCTTCCTCGTCTCTCTCTGCCTGCCTCTCTGCCTACTTGTGATCCCTGTCTGTCAAATAAATAATAAATTTTTAAAAATCTTAAAAAAAAAAAAGAAATTACAGCTCATAATAAAATCCTTAAAAAGATAAGAGTGACCCAGAAAATGGGAAATCAGTTCAAAATCCAGTTAGCTTTTCCCTACAAAAAAAAAAAAATTATAATAAGCTGTGTGCATTTTCTCCCCAGCATATGCCTGAAGTTCAGTATCAATGTTCTTATTTTCTATGGCAATCTAAAAAAGTCCTAGAGGGATGCCTGGGTGGCTCAGTTGGTTAAGCGGCTGCCTTCAGCTCAGGTCATGATCCCAGCGTCCTGGGATCGAGTCCCACATTGGGCTCCTTGCTCGGCAGGGAGCCTGCTTCTCCCTCTGCCTCTGCCTGCCTCTCTGTCTGCCTGTGCTCGCTCTCTCTCTCTCTCTAACAAATAAATAAATAAAATCTTTAAAAAAAATAAAAATAAAAAAAATAAAAAAGTCCTAGAAATGAACCAACAGGGATATACCTAACATCTGTAAACATTTTATGTTTTTAAGATTTATTTTTTTGAGAGAGTTGTTGGGGGAGGAGCAGAGGGAAAGAATCTCAAGCTGTCTCCCCACTGTGCTTGGAGCCCAGTGGTAGCCTGTCGTGGGTCTGTCATGGGCCTGTCATGGGCCCATCCCAGGGCTCAGTCCCATGACCCTGAGGTCATGACCTGACCTGAAATCAAGAGTCTGATGCTCAATCAACCGAGCCACCGGGGGACCCCAACATCCTTAAATGTTTTAAAGCATTAAAAGAAGTGAAAGAAGACTTGAATAAATGGTAGATAGAAGAAGTGCCAAATGAGATGTCTTATTTTCAGATATTCCCTAACCTGATATAGGTTTGGGGGCCTTGGTTTGATCATTCGTAAAATGGGGTAAGTACAGAGTGGGATGGTCTAGAACTAGAAATTAAATGACATCTGAACTCTCTTAAGTCTGTAATCATAGGACTTTTTGTGAAAAATGGAGAATTATACTCTTCTGCTGACCAGATAGCTGAAATAGTGAAGATTAAAATAATATTCAAGTTAATGTATAGATTTAAACAATATCATTTATAATTTCAATGAGTTACTTTATCAAAATTGACAAAATAACTAAAATAAGGCAGAAAAAAGAATAGTTTTGTAATAAAAATAATCCTGGCTATACCATATATTTAAGTTCATTATTAGAAAACAGTATTTTTTAAGAGACTTTTTATTTATTTATTTCACAGAGACACAGCGTGAGAGGGAACACAAGCAGGGCGAGTGGGAGAGGTAGAAGCAGGCTCTCCGTGGAGCAGGGAGTCTGATGTGGGGCATGATCCCATGACCCTGGGATCATGACCTGAGCCAAAGGCAGCCGCTTAACAACTGAGCCACCTAGGCCCCCCAGGAAACAGGATTTATCAAATATGGGCTAACCAAAAATTAGGGCTGGGAGGCAAATAGAGATTCCCCAAATCAATATATATTTAATTTATTATAAACAATGGGAGATAAAATCATTCAATGTGTGTTTTGGGGAAGGTTACTCTCAAGATAAGAAAGTAAGTTCAGAGTCTAAGTCTTAGAGTGATAACTTATTCAAGCAAAAGAAGTAATTTTTGAATTAAATTTAGTGTCATATATACGTGTGTATACATATGTACCTATAAAATAAAACAAGGCTACACAAACCCATTTGGAAAGGAAAAGGATTTTTGGGCAACGGAAGCAGCAAAAGGAATTACCCATGAACCAACACAAGGATGGACAGGTTCAGGTGCAGAAAGTTAAAATGCATACATGTTAACCACAAAATACAGAACAAAAAATGATTAGTCCTTGATTAGGGTTGGCCAGAGACACAGAACCAATGGGAGGTGTAAATAATATAGAGAAATTTATTATAGGGGATCGGCACACATGATTATGGAGATTGAGAAGTCTACAAGCTGGAGACTCAGGAAGCCGGGTTGTAGTTCAAGTCCTGAGAGATGGAATGTTCAGAAGCAAGTAAGCTGAGGTCAGGAGGAGACTGATGACCCATTTCAAGCTATCAGGCAGAGAGTGATTCAACCTTCCTCTGCCTTCAGTGATTGGATGTTGGCTCATGCTGGGGAGGGCCACTGGCTTCGCTCAGCCCACCAATTCAAACATGAATCTCTTCTAGAATTGTCCTCACAGACACACCCAGAAACAATGTTTAACTAGTTATCTGGGTATCCTATGGCCCAGTCCAAATGACACATAAAATGAACCACCACAGTCCCAAATTGGAAAAGAAAAAAAGGAAAACAACAGGGAAGAATTGTAATAATGTATAAACATTTACTATTATAATATAAGGGAAATTAATATTATCTATATGGGCAAACTCAGATCTGAGTGGACAGATGGTAAAGGGGTATGAACAGATGGTTTGCGCAAGGGAAAATATAAGTAGAGAACAAATGCTGGGAAAAATGTTTAACTTCCCTAATAATTAAAGAATTGCAAATTAAAATAGCCCAATATACTGTTTTTTATATATTGAATTATTAATAACAATTTTTTCACCAGAGTTAATAGTACTTTGGAGACACGGATATACTCATACATTGACTGTAGAAATGGTAACATCATTTTTCTAGAAAAAAATCTGACAACATATACCAAAGGATCACTGAAATCACCCTGTCCTTTGATTTGGCAAATCTGCTTTGGAGAGCAAATGCTAAGGAAAGAACTCAATAAGGGGAAATGCCCAATTTTTGCAAAGATGTTTATAGCTGTGCCTTTCATAATGGTGGAAGAATCTAAAATCTTTAACAGCCGGGAAGTGGCTAAGTAAATCTTGCCATAGTAATACAGTGAAGCATTATAAAGCCATTAAAACATCCAAAATGAAGATTATTTGGATTTGTGGAATGATCTACATGAAATAATGTTGAGGGGAAAAGTAGAAAACAAAATAGGTAATACCCAAGAATAAAAACACCTAAATGTGTGCAGGGTGGAACCAATCTGTTCTGAAGCATAAAATCTTGGAGAAAATATTTTTTGGTGAAAAGACACATTTTTTTGTACTTTCAAAGTATTTTCTTTTAAATTTCACAAATGCTCATGTTCCCTTTGGATAAATCAGAAAATAGAAGTATGCAAAAAAAAAAATTCTTGAGCTCTGTCTCAAAAATCCTTAACTGATCATATTTTTGGTATATCTTCTTGAGGTCTTTTTCATATATACTGTGGTTGGTATGTTTTAAATACTTACCCTTCTCCTTGACCTCTACTCTGGTTTTTCTTTAAAGAACAAACTCTTGCCCCACCCAGGTAAAGACACCCCTAGCCCCCATTCTCAGTTATGTGATTTGAGTAGGAAGGATCTAGAGCAAGGATCTCAACCTCAGAACTTTAGACATTTGAGGACAAAAAACCCTTTGATGTGTGTTGGAGGGAGTGAGGGAAGCCGTTGTACAATGAATGCATTGCAGGGTATCTAGCAGCATTCCTGGGCTCTACCCACTAGACACCAAGAGGATCCTCCTCCAGTTGTGATGTTGTCAAATGTCCCTTGGGGGCAAATTCACCCTTGGTTGGGCACCATTCCTGGGATACAAATAACTGTATCTTAAAACACTTTAAACTATTGTTTAGGGCGTTTTTAAGCCCCACGTAAGAGGTATCATACTGTTGGTATGCTTTTACAACTTGATTTTATCCTTCAGTATTTTATATATAGACAAACACAGATTTCATTCATTCATTTAACTGCTGTATGGACTATGTTGGTGCAATAAGCCAGAAGATATTCATTATTCTACTTAGAGACAGTGGGACATTTTCATTGTTCAGCTCTTGCAAACCATGCTATGAATGCATAACTGTATACAAACCTTGTTCATGCTGGCTTTCTCTAGAGTAGACCTCTAGAAGTGGAACTGTTGGATCAAACAAACAAATAAACATCTTCAGCTTTCCCAGGCCTTTCTTATTTCTTTTCAGAGTGGTGGTACCAACAACATGCACCACTCCCTGTTTCCCTACACCATCAGTATTTCATGTCATGGGATCTACTAATTTTTATCAATACGATGGGTACAAAATGGGGTTTCATTGGTCTTTAATTTTCATTTCCCTGATTGTTAATGGGGTTGAGAATCTTTTCAGACATTTACTACCCAGTAAGGTTTTCCGTCTGTGAATTGTGTGCATTCTTGTCTCCCTTTCTTTTAAAGATTTTATTTGTTTATTTGACAGACAGAGATCACAAGTAGGCAGAGAGGCGGGTGGGGGTGGGGAGAAGCAGGCTCCCCGCTGAGCAGAGAGCCAGATGCAGGGCTCAATCCCAGGACCCTGGGATCATGACCTGAGCCAAACGGAGAGACTTTAACCCACTGAGCCACCTAGGCACCCCTTGTCTCCTTTTCTTTTAGATTGTCTCTCTTTGTTTTACAGCTTGTTAAAATTTTTTTATTATTACGCATACCAATCTTTTGGTGAGTATACGTGTTTCGATTGCTTTCTCCTATAATGTGAATTGGGTTTTCACTTTGCTCATTATATCTTTCGTATGGAATTTTTACCTTTAAATAATCAAATCTATCTACCTTCACCTTTAGAGTCTGTTTATGCTCTTTGACTATTTATTTCCATATGTTATGGGTATCATATTCCACAAATAGTACACACTATTGTCATCATACTGTGTGTACCCTTCTCCAGCTTGCTTTTCTTAATATTTTTTTTAAATTTTACCTGTATGGATGTAAAAGAATCTCTAATTTATTTGAATAGATCTTATGTAACAGACATTCTTTTATGTTACCTTCTAAAGCTTCTAGTTTTATTTCACACATTTTACTTTTTTAGTCCACTTGAAATTAATTTTCATGTATAGTATGAGGTAGGGGTCTACTTTTGTCTTTTTCTACATGGAGAGCCAATTGTCAGAACTACTTATAACTGTTCATTTACTAAACCATTTATCAAAGAGTCTATTCTGTTCCATTGCCCTATGTGTTTATCCCTGTACCAGTACCACACTGTTTCAATGCTATAATTTTATATTAAGCTTTAATACTTAGCAAATATAAATCTCCCTTCTTTAAAAATGTATTGGCTATCCTTGGCTTTTCATTCATCCATGTTAAATACAAAAGCGCCTTCCATATATTTAGTTGCATGAAAATAACTCTATTGGGCTGTTGGTTGGAATTGCATTGAATTTATAAGCTAAGGGGTAGACAGTTACTATTTTTGATAATATTGATAAAAGTAATGTAGGTCTTCATTTATTTAGGTTTCCTTTTGTATTTTTCCAGTAGGATTGCCCACATTTTGTTACATTTATTTATAGAAACTTTGTAACTTTTGTTGCTATTGTGTGTATTTAATTACATATTCTAATTTCTAATTATTTATTGTGTATCTGAATGCAATTTTGGCACATTGATATTTTATCCAATAATCTTTCCAAACTGTCTTCTTATATTCAGTGATTTGTCTTGAGGAGTTTCTTGAATTTTCTATAAAAACAATCTTGTTAAATCATCTTTCTTTCTTTCCAATCCTTATATCTTTAATTTCTTATTAGACCTGAAGTAAGTCTTGAGCAGATATAGGGATAGCAGGAAACTTTGTTTTGTTTTGACTCTTAACAGAAATGCTTCTAACATTTCTCTAATATACATGATGTTTGTTGTAGATTTTTGGTAATCTTTACTAGGATAGAGATATTCCTCTCTATTCCTAGTACACCAAGTTTTTGTCATGAATGAGTGTAGATTTTTATTTGTTGGCTTTCTTGTATCTAGTGAGATGATCATATACGGCCTTTCTTTTTTACTATGTCAGTGTAGTACATTAGAGTAATAGATTTTCTATTAGTGGTAAAGCATCATTGAAATCTTGAAATCAACCCAACTTGGTCATGATTTATTTTTTACACATTTTTCAGACAGTTTGCCAATATTTTATTTAGGATTTTCACATTTATATTCAAAACTGAGTTTTCTTTGTTGTCTTCTGCTGGTTCTGCTGCCTGGTTTTAATATCAATCTTATGCTAGTCTCACCAAGTGAGTCTAGAAGGTTTTATGTCTATTGCTCAAAATCTATTGATATAGCTAAGTCATAATTTTAATGACTTCACTCTTATTTGGATTATCATAATTTATTTGCAAATTGAGATGTGCAGTTTGTCACTAATTTTAATTGTGAGAATGGTAAATAAGTGATAAAATCTAGTTTAAAATAATTTGTTATTGGGACGCCTGGGTGGCTCAGTTGGTTAAGCGGCTGCCTTCGGCTCAGGTCATGATCCCAGCGTCCTGGGATCGAGTCCCACATCGGGCTCCTTGCTCGGCAGGGAGCCTGCTTCTCCCTCTGCCTCTGCCTGCCACTCTGTCTGCCTGTGCTCGCTCTCTCTCGCTGACAAATAAATTAAAAAAAAAAATTAAAAAAAAATAATTTGTTATTTTCCTGATCTATCCGGTTCTGTCCCCATATCACAGACATTTCCTGGCCAAATTGGTGTGGCTGGCACTTACTTTTTCATTGAGGTTCAGTTATCCCTCCAGTGGACTGACATACTGTTCTGAAGACTGACATCATTTCAGATTACCTGAACTGGCCCAGGGAACTTTGGGTTGGCCTGTGATCTTCCACACCATCTTTTCTCTATCCCACACTACACTGATTGGTTTTCCATTAAAATATGAAGGGTTTCTTTGCCTTCTGTGCTCCTCTGAGTCCTCTGCTTTTTGCTTAATCTAAATTGTTTCTATGCTCTTCAAGGGAGTCAGCCATCATCTGACATTCTAGAATGATCCAGAGAGCGAAGTTCTGACTTAGAGCGATTTCCCCGTTAGTCCCTCCCTTCACTCCCTTTCCTTTTCATGAGCCTTTCTGTTTATCTATATGCTTTATAATTTCAGGACAATTTTCCATGGTGGTTGTTTTTGGTTTTTGTTTTGGTTTGGTTTTGTTTGTTTGTTTGTTTTTGGCCATAGCTTTACAAGTACTCAAGCCAGTCCTTAAAACCCAAATATTGCCCTCTCCTGGGGCAGAGGAATATTTCAGCACAGAGGGAGGTCTAGATTTTCCTCTCATTGCATTTTAATTTCACTGGGTGAACTGAGCAAGGCTTTCATAGGAAACATCGTTGTGCCTTAGAGCACCTTCAGCAATTCCTTCAAAATCATGGTGGCAAATCTCTGAACCTATTTCCCAGTGATGGTGAATGTCCTCTCTCCATATGGCTCACCACAACAAGCTAATCCCACTTCATGTTACTGGTAATTGAATTCCCCGGAGAGAAGGAAATTGTATGAGATCCATGCACATTTGATGTATGGATATTTCTAAACAGCCTGACTTGGAAAAGATTAAAACAGCCTTGTATTCCCAATCCCTCAGACCTCCTCACCAGCAGGACCCAGATTTTAATCTGCTCCAGGTGGCGAAATTCAGGAAGGCTTATAGCTCTCGGCATCTTCAATTAATGCCAAGTATAATCATACTTGGCAGGATGTTCTGGCACATTTAAGGGATGGGCTTAGAACCTCACTGCCAAGTCCTCAAAGTACCATCTCTTGGATTCCACTTTCCATAATCAAAAGCTCCTGTGATTAATGAGCTACAGGCAATGGGTAATCCCCTACACTTAAAGAATCAGAACCAGGGGGAAGGAAAAAAACAAACTAAGAACAAATTATTCCACATAGCCCTGAGTTTCCCAACCTCAGAAGCTTTGCGCGAAGCCTTTCTTTTCGGACCCTTGCCACGCAGACAGCTGAGTCTCATTGAGTTGTGTTATGTCTGAGTGTTAGAGAGACTGTCTGCCACTCCGCACCAGTGTGTGTATCTGTTTTAATTTTGCTCATGAGCTCAGAGACGTCTGGATTTGGCTACATTTAAAAGTAAAACGAAAGTATCGAAACACTGGATTTGGGAAATAATCACAGATCTGGAATCGCCTATGCCCCCTAATTGGCTTCTGGTCTGAGGCCATCTGAGTCGAGATGTCTCTAGAGTTCATTATTGGGACAATTCCGCAATGGAAATTGCAATGCCTTGGACACCACCTCCAGCAAGGCAAGAGAGTCCGATTTATACTCCAGGACAGAAGTTCTACCCCAAGAAAGATCAGGAGTTGAGTCAACATTTTTCCTTCCTTTGGTAGCCACTGTGAGGTTTAAAAAGCGAAGCTTTCTAAATTCCACTAGAAAAGCAAGGAAATCAGTCACCAAGCAGATGAGAGTCTAGTCCTTGTGCTCGATGCCTCGTTAGAAGTACTACCAAGATGGCGGAGTGAAAAACCACCTTCAAAAACTGTAATAGACTTACAACATTTTTGATGTGGGTAATATCTTGGCTTTCATGATTGTCAAGAGGTCATTAAAGAACAGGAAAATAGTGTTCATATGTTTTGAATAAAGTAAAAAAAGGAAAACCTCAGTAAGGCATTGGCATTTCTTTCTATTTTATAAATTACTAAAGTTTGTACTTAAATTAGATTTTATTAGTCACCGTAAAATGGTGCATTGACTTCATTACACATTGCTTTTAAAAGCTGGAGAAATGGAATCCTAATTCCATTTTATCACACATGACATAAAAGTTTCTGTAATGACTTTGTCTCAGGAGACTCCCCACCAGTTGGGTGCATTGTAAGTCTCCCATTGCACAGTTTATAGATGAAGATAACAAAGTCCATGAAGGTTACACTGCTTGTGTTCACATTACAATGGCAGTGGTGGAATTAAATCCGAGACATGATCTGTGAGGGAAGGACTTGCCTTAATACGTGAAACTCAGAGCCCTCCATTGTGTCGGCAGAGAAGAGCTATAGAAGGATATCTCCAGACTGAACAGGGAGGGTCCACACCTGGGTCTCAATCCTCTCCCGTTGGACACCGTCCAGTGTCCTATGCTATCAACAACAACAATGGAAGAATCTACTGGATTCTCTCTTAGCAGCCCAGGCCGAATGTCAATTTCTAAAGAACAGGAGTCAATGCAGAAGGAAAGTCAAAGGAAACAAACAGAATCAAGCTCTTCCATTGGCTTCCTCTCTCCCCTAAGCTGATTCCACTGTGCCCAAACTCTTCTTCCCCCGGCTTCCCTTCCAGTGTGCCCTCTGTAACTCCCTCCACCATAAACAACCTCCTGCTTTGAGGCTCTGGTTACTTGTGTCTACAATACCCATGACCTGTTCCTCAGTTCCTCCATCTGTCAACCTTCAGGTCACTCTCTCCCATCCGCTGAGGACATTTGCATCTGCTCTTTGTCTTTCTCTGCAGCCCAGCTGCTGGGTGATCTAGAGGACTATTCGACACCCTAATGTCAGGTCTGTAGGTTTCAAGTTTAATACTTTCCATCAACTCCTGCAGGCAGATAAAGCATCAGAATCATTAAGCCAAGCAACTTAAATAAAAGGTGACAACCAGAGCTTTTTGTCTCTAGCAGCCACACTGGAACTCCCAGACACAGAATCAGAAACACCTCAGTCACTGGGGAACTAGATCTTAGTCTTAAGATGTATTTTATTGGAGGCAAGGCAGATTCCCAAGCTGCTTCTTCAAACTGCTAGAAAAGAAGGTCCTAAAATTTGGGGGGTGTATGGGAGAGACAGTGGGGATTATTAAAAACCCACTCATACTAATTTAATATTAGGATTAATATGAATATGTAAATTATAATAGGTATTATTCTTGATTTTGTGTCCATCCTTACATGATTTCGTGAATATAACAATCTTTGTAAGGGTTTTTCCCACAGGAACTGAGCTACCCCTAGGACCATAACACTTGTTTGGGGGAGGGGGATATGGAGTTATTTGTTATTTGTTTTCCGGTTGTCCAACTGTGTTTTTTGCTTTTTTTAAAATCTCCTTCCCTGATTTTTTTAATAGATTTTTTTTGTTTCTTTAGTATCTGATTTTTCTCCCTAAGTAGGCTTTTTAGGTTATACCTCTCTGTTTTATCTTTTTAAGATTTATTTATTTAATTAATCTCTACATCCAAAGTGGGGCTTGAACCCACGACCCTGAGATCAAGAGTCACACACTCCTCCGACTGAGCCAGCCAGGCGCCTCACCTCCGTTTTATTTTTTAATGGTTGCCCTAGAGATTACCATATACACCTTTATCTTATCACATGTGTAGTATACACACCAGCTGACTTTTTAAGGTTCAGTTGTTAGCATTTCAACTATGATGTGCCTGGATGTCTTTATCACTGTGTTTATTCTGTGTTGTTTGAGGTTTGTTGAGATTCTTGCATCTTCAGGTCGAAATATTTCCACAAGATCAGAAATGTTTCAGCCATTATGTCTTCGAATGTTTTTTCCTGTCTCAATCTGTCTCTCTCCTCTGCTTCTGTGACCCTCATTATGGGTAGATTAGATTACTTGATGCAGTCCCACAGGTCACTGAGGCTCTGTTAAAGTTAACTGAAAAAGTCCTTTTTTCTCTCTGTGCTTCTGCTTTGAAAGTTTCTATTATCCTGTATTCAAGGTCATGGGCTTTTTCCTCGTGCAGTGTGTAATCTGCTATTATACCAATATAGTAAAATTTATATTATAAATCATATTATTATATATTACTACATTATATTTTTATTATAATTACATTATATTTAAATTTAAATATTTTATTTTTCAGATCTATAATTTCCATTCAGTTTCTTTTTATTATGCTTTTCATTTCTAGGCTGAGAGTCCATATCTGTATCTCATATTCATCTTTTCCTTTAAATCCTTGAACCCATTTCTTACATCTGTTCTAATAATTCCAGTAGGTGTCATCCTTGGATCTATTCCTATTCACTTCTCATTCCTCCCAGGGATGGGTCACCTTTCTCTGCTGCATCACATCTAGTAATTTTTTTTTATTATATACTTTGAAAAGGCTACTTTGTGCTGCGTTTTGATGTTTTCCTTTAAAAGGTGTTGGGTTTGCTTCTGGCACTGGGTTGATTTACGGATGGACCAGTTGGCTCCTGCTGAGAGCTGTTGTAGGCTTTGTTAGGGCAGATGACGGGCTGTCCTTGCTGTAGATGTAGCCTTTCTGAGTTCTCAGCTCAATGCCTGAGGGGTTTGGCAGGTTCTCTTCCCCCTGGGTGGTGGGAACTCCAACATCGTCCAGCTCTGCATGGCCGAGGGTGACTTGGTCCTGCTCAGACAGGGTCTCAGCCCCACAAGGTCTCACCTTGCACGTGCACAGCTTAGACTGCTGTGGAAGGCTCAAGAGGACCCATTGGAAATCCAAGGTGTCTGGAGCTCCTTCTCTGTGAAGCTCCTCCTTCTGTAACATTTTATCCTCCTACCTCCACTTTAGCACCCTTGAACCTGACCTCTGTTTCCTCAGCCCTGTCTCTTGGGCCTCCATTTCCTGCGTCCTAGTTTGGAAAGGGCCATCAGGCAGATCACAGGGTGAATGCACAGTTTCCTTCCTTTCAAAGATCACAGCCTGTGGTGTCCGTTGTCCACTGCCTCAAACAGTTGCATGTGCTGTGTTCGGGTTTATAGCTTTCATGTTAGGGGGGTGACTCTGGTACTTGTTATTTCACTGGGACCAGAACCAAAAGTCAGCGAAAGGGATTTTAGAAATATAAACCTTCCCGTTTGGGGGAAGGAGTACTATATTTGCATTTGGTCATTCATCTTCCTACGGTGGCCACTGGAAAGATTTCTGATCCTTTTTCCTTTTTCTCCTCTTTCCTCTTCTCTATATCCCATTCCTTCTTTTTCAAATTCTCTTTAATAGGACTGACTTGAGGTTTGCTCATACACAAACTGGAGTTTGGGCAGCTACAGAAAAGTTTTATATGCCAGTAAATCTGCATCTACCAGAATTTTACTTAAGAGAAATCAGAGAGGGGCTGATGTGCACGAGGCATATAAACATCTGGGTTTACGAAGCCGAGGTGAACAGAGCTGGCGGGAAACTTGCTTGCCTTTTTCCCCGTCCTAGTTCGGTGTTCATGTCCATGTGAACACACTCTGATTTCTCACTAAGAATGGTCACAAAACCCTCACTTCTTTTCTTAGACAAGGGCTAGTGATACCAACCGGTTCAAGCTTCCTGACTTCCCAGAACCTTCCAATTCATTTTCTGATCTAGGAAAGTTTCTTGATCCCAAGCAAATAGCAAGACGTTTATGGTCCATGCTCTGAATTTAATCACGGTCCAAGTGAAATCCCACTCCCAAACCTATCCAATCGCTGCCACCCAGCTAGAGAGTAGTCATCCCATTACAGCTCATGAAATAATGTTTTGATGATGCCACAATCTTAGCAGTCAGAAATAAGAACTTGAGCACATACTAGAATCCCAATGTCGTGCAAGATTTGTGTTGAACGTGAAAGTGGAAAGTCACCAGTTTTGACCTCTTCATTTTCATCTTAGCCAACTGAGGTCCAGAGAGGCTGATGCTGTCCCTGATTTTACACATCTAAAGGATCAGAACCATTTGTAACCATTAGTGGGGATTCTTTATGCTTCACAACACAAATGCGAGATTCTCTTGGTCTGATTCCCTTGTCCCTAATAGATCTGTTTTTCAATCTGTTCTAGTCACTGGAGAACTCTGTAGGAGGACCTGGATGAAGCAGAAATAGCAAAAATGATCCTATCTGGTTTATCTTGAATATATCGGTGCATTCTAACTTTCTTAATTCTTGGTTCATTGCTCCTTTAGAGCCCATATTCTAATTAAACATACTCGTTTTTGTGATGACAAGTGCATGCATTTTATTTCAAAGTATCGGTTTGCATGTTTTAACAGCTGAGTAAGCAGTCTGTTGCAGCCTGTTTCGATGACATTTTACCTCACTTGTCTTCACTTACCCAGATCTGCATGGGCTTTTGGATGACTGGATTGCAACATAAAAAGCCAAGTTCAGGTAAATCTAGTAGTTCTCTACACAGGTTATCATCTATTTTTATGCCTTTGTAAATAATCTTCCCTTGAATAAAAATCATTTGCCTCTCGATTCTTTATTATTCCTAATTTTACAGAACTTTAGTAGGTTCAAAGTTTGATTTAAAGAGACATCATCTCGGGGCGCCTGGGTGGCTCAGTGGGTTAAAGCCTCTGCCTTCGGCTCAGGTCATGATCTCGGGGTCCTGGGATCGAGCCCCGCATCGGGCTCTCTGCTCAGCAGGGAGCCTGCTTCCTCCTCTCTCTCTTCCTGCTTCTCTGCCTACTTGTGATCTCTGTCTGTCAAATAAATAAATAAAATCTTTAAAAAATTAAAAATAAAGAGGCATCGTCTCTAACCTTTCAGCGTTTCAGCTGGTCTCTCAGGTAGGAACTTAATTCCACGAGTATTCAGTCGGTGCCTATAAAATCCATCAAATAAAGGACGTGCTATTTTTACTGTCTTCATGATGCCTCTCACCAAGCTGGGAAGTCAAGATGTTGACCCACAGGAATGGAAAGATCCTTGTGGCTGAGCGGGGTGAGTTAGGGGTGGTGTTACAAACGTGAGAATGATTGTACGTATGGAGAGAGAATTTGTGAAGCTGAGTGGGGGAAAAAGGCACTCAAAGTGAGAGTAGCCCAGCCAACAGGAATAAAGAAAGGGAGGAGGCTATCTGTTCGGACTACAGTGGTTGAGGGAGTGAAGAACCAACAATGTGTGACATTCCTCGAAATCCAGGCACTCGACCTATCGCTGGACACACATGATCTTATCTAGTTCCCCCAGCCACAAGTCAGGGTAGCTGACTTCGGTAGAAAATGGATATTGTTCCTGCCCCTCTTTCACAGACAAGGAAATTGAAGTTCCCAGGGGGAAGGAATGCAAGGCAGGCTCCTCAGCCAAGAGTGACAGGGGCCAGCTGGCAGAGTCTGATATCCAGATGCCTGGGCGCTCACCCCTGCACTCTAATACGCCTTCTACGAGGGGCTCAGAGCTGACCGCAGCCCACTGTTTTTCTTTCTTCTTATCGACTGTGTGAGACTGTGGGACTGATTCCAGTGGAGTGTTTTGCAAATAGGGCCAGGCTCGATGCTTTCCCCTGCCCTGCAAACCACAAGGCCGCGAAGACTCACGCCTGCTCAATACTCTATTTCCGTGTCCACTCAGTGTGGGCTTCCTTGGATTGGCCTCACTGCGGGCTCTAGCCTCAGGCTGCCCTGTGACTTACGTCCTTTGAAGATGACTCTCTCATTGTAGGTAAACTCTTGTCATAGCCGTGATTACTAGAGCTTCTCATTTTCAACTTCTAGCCATGATCGCAGAGAGGTGAGACATGAAACAGGTCTTCAAGAAGTCAACCAGAAGGAGTGACGGGCATTATAGGTCTGAAGGAAAACGCGCACCGAGTCCCAGGGCGTCACCTGCTGTGTGACAAGTACTTTTGTTGGCATTACATTTCTAGTTTCATGTACAGATTTACATCTCGGGTAACAGGTGCTGAAAATCATTTCTGCTGAAATGTCAGAATGCCTTGCAGCCCGAGTCTGATTTGCCTTTAAAAGGACTCTGCTGTTCAGCTTTAGCCTGTTATGGTAAAGGGTGAACCCTGAGATGCGATGCCATCTGAATGTCTACGGCACACGCGTGTTTGTGTGTAAACGCTGAACATTCAGAGGTTTATCTGAGAACAATGAGACTCTCAACACATAATATCACCATAGAAACCAGTATTTAAGTAGTTTCTGAACAACAACAGATTGGTTAATGCTTTAATCCTCCAAAATTGGGGGTATTTACTCATAGAACCAAAATATTCCTAGTACTTATTATAGGCAAGAGTAAGGAGACATTTTTTGTTGGAAAGGGTACCCCAGAAGAGTATCGTGGGATGAATAATAAGTCAGTAACATTTTCTGGGCGCCACACGGTGTGCTTAGACCAATATTTGCATGTAATAGTTGATGGAAAATGTTTGCATTAATTCTGATGTGTCAGGCTATCTCTCCAGTGGAAAGTTCTGTTATTTAATTTTCTAACTAGACTTCAGTCATTGACCAAACTACGTAAGTCAAAGTTTTTAAATCGCCACAGAGAGAGAGAGAGAGAGCACTAATGAAAAGCTCTAGTCATGCATGCATATTCATTAATTTCTCCCTGAGGAACACTCCATCAATCTTAACATATTAATGCCTGACAAGTCAAGCTGGTTGAAAGTTCTCTTTGAACCATGAAGTAATATTTTCCTGTGTTGTAAGACACGATGCATAAGGAACTCTCTTTTGTAAGCTAAGAGATAGCATGGTTCCCAAACAATGAAAGAGAAAACCACAGCACTTACACCCTCATAAACAATGGAAATCTGGAAGGTTACCCATACCAGTGTGTCTCCTTTTCTTTTTCCCAGTGAACTTTTTAGGAGTTAACTCTGAGAGAAGTGAAACAACACACTAGTTCTTTCCCTGAGGGCTTTTGTTCTACTCCACTTCTTGCTGAGTTTCCAGAATTAGATGTAAGCAAACTCTGCTTCCCCCCCAATTTTCTTTACCTTAATTCTCTCCTTTTTTCTAAGATAATCACTCATAGAAATTGCCATGCCCGCAGATTTCTCTCTGATCCCCTCAAGGGAGCCTTAACAAGTGGGAACAAAGAGCAGTGAGAGACTTCTTAGCAACGCGTGACATGCATTGTCTGTGATTGGGGGCATGCAGGACCCTGGGGGCTGTTGCCAATTTTTGGCCTGGTGTCCAGTCGGGTGCTCTGTACAGGTGAGTCTTGAACCATGAGAGTAGCCTGGGAAGACATGGGGTACAGTCCCACCCCAACCAACTTCCCTGTACTCCTCGAGTGATGGGAAAAGTAACCTAATCATTCCGATGGCTCCATATAAGAGAGAATGGAGCCTAGAGAAAGGGTAAGAGCTGGGGGGCTTCCCAGGAGGTCACCAAGCCAAATGATGGGGTGCTGCATTCTGGGAGAAGGCCAAGTGTGGACTGCTGGAGAGGACAATGAGATTATTGCTCTGAGGGGACTCCAGTGACAGAGGACGCTGGGATGAAGCCAGACACCACCTAACCAAAGGGAACATAGCACCTACGTGGAGTCTACAATACCCTCCCCCCCCCACTCTCCCCCCCTCTAGGCCGCCTACTATTAGACAACACCCAAGGCAAGCCAGATAACTGTCATTCTGAGCTCTATAAAACAGTGTGTCAAATCCATCTGTTTGCTTGCCCTTGAACATCTAGCTGCATACAGTGTTACTACAAGACAGGCAGTGCGGTTCCTGGAAAGCATTTCATTATTGTAACAATGGCTACGTGGGAAGTACTGTGAGCACGGTACCCCAAGCACAGCGCTGCAATGGTACTTGCCTATCCTTCCCCTCCGCTCCCAGCAGAGGTCCAGCAGAGTGGGGCCTGCAGCTCCCTCCAGCCCCCAGTCAAACTGGACATGCTGGGATGGGAGAAAGAATGGACGTGCAAACCATGACCCAGACCCCACTCCAAGCCCTTGACCCCCAAACCTAGCCTGTATCAGGGACGGAAGGAACTTTGAATTGAGTTGACCATGTTTTAATAATTGGAAGTAACCAGAAATTATGGATTCTGCCTGAGCTATCATTAGGAGAAGGAACTCACCGAAAGCTGTGGTTGGGGGAAAATAATATCCATATTCTCAAAGAGTTGAAATTCCTCGGTAAAGAGTTTACCTATTTGATTCACTGTAGAAAGATTGCCATCCAAGGTGGCTGCGTTTTTATTTCTAAGTTTGAGAGTTTAAAGAAGCAAGCTATCTAGAAAATTAATTTATGAGTTGCTAGGTTTTTTTCAGATTATATATAAAGTGTTAGTATACTTCCTAATTCACCCATTGTCTTAAAAAATGGAGGGAAATTACTGTAGTCGGAGATGGACATTGTCATCAGTGCAAGGAATTCTTTAAACAGAAGACATCTTATCTCTTTAAGTACGAAGAAGATATCACTTATATTCTTAACTGGAACAGCAGTTTTTCCAGATGGAGACCTCAGGATGAAACGAACTCACGAATCTTTCGAACTTGAGCCACGGAAGACCTCTCACCTGGAGGACTTGTCCCCATGTGTCACCAGAGTAGGAAGCAGAGCTAGTGAAAAACGACATGACAAGAGGGGCGCCTGGGTGGCTCAGGGTCCAACTCTTGATCTCAGCTCAGGTCTCAATCTCAGGGACGTGAGTTCAAACACCGCATTGTGGAGTCTACTTAAAAAGAAAAAAAAATTACAGAAACGGATAACCCATTCTTCTTTTGCTTTGTATGAGTTCCTTTGTTTTCGTTACAAGATCTATGTAAGCAGCCTCGTCACCACCACCAAGACCAGAGTGAAAATAGACAAATTCCTGTCATGTTAACATGTGGGTTACAAATCTGTGCCTCTGTTTTTGATGGTCATTTGGTAAAATTTTCACTTTGGCTTTGTGACACTTTTTAGTATTTGGTATTAGAAACACTCTTTTACTATACAGAACCTTTTAAGATAAGCACTTGACATCCTCTCTACGTGGCTTTAGGAATGAAATATGATGACTTTTTAAAAAATGAGTATACAAAATAAAATTACATTCATTGCCAGAGCTCCTCCGTAGGCTTTGCCGGATGTGCACAGCCTTTCTGGGTTTTATGTTGGGCTGTACATAGAGAAAGGATGGAAAGAAAGGACGCTGGAACGAATGGGGCAAGAATTAGAAATTGGGACAGATGAAGACATGAATGGGCTTTTCAAATTAATCTCTGTTTGCTGATCAAGCCTGGAGAAAGCCTGGAATAAATTAGGGACTGTTCACAGTTACTGATAACTGAGAGTCAGACCCTGAGGTAGATCAGCTCTCCAGGACATAGGCTGGTTTTGAACTTGAGATATTGAGTGCCCCTGTGGACCCACAGATTCAGGAGGACATGTGGGAGGGCGTGCATGGCATTTCTGTCAAGGGGGGCTAAAGCAATAATAAAGAAAACATGATTTTAAAATGCCCTACCTTTGAACAACACTTCGCAGTCTTTGTTTCTCTCATCTTAATTTTCAAGCCAGCTGTGGAGTACATTTTGCTACTTTTTAAAAAACATTTTATTTATTTTTTTTTTAAAGAGAGAAAGAGAGAGAGGACGAGAGCAGGGGGAGGGGCAGAGGGAGAGAGAGAATCTTAAGCAGACTCCATCCTGAGCCCAGAACCTGACACAGGGCTCGATCTCAAGACCCTGAGATCATGACCTAAACCCAAACCGGGAATCAGATGCTTAACTGACTTAGCCACCCAGGCACCCCTGATTTGTTACTTTTCATAAGCAAGTGACTAGCCCAAGATCATCTAACTGGAACCACCATTCAAACACAAGCCTTGTGACTCCAACTCCAGGATTCTTTTCCTTGAGTGGAAGTGAATCCAACATGGCCAGGCCATCTCCCATAGGAACATATGTGCAGGACAATTCTTTCAACCTAAAAATCGAGGAAAGCCTTTCTTTTGATGACTTGCTATGTTTTCCTTTGCTAGACAACATGAGTTTTGCATTTCTCCTATTTTCCTTTAGCTGCTGAAAAACCCAGACCCCAATTTCTGGCCTTGTCTCCAATTTCGGAAATTGCATGGGACCTTCTGGTCCTATTTTCCCATTCCACCCATGTAATTCCTCACCCTGACTTATATCTCACATTTCCTTATTTTAAAGTGGCAAATATATATATTATAAGCTTTTTAAAATTATTTGTAGAACAAGGTGGGACATAAATATATAAACCCAAAAAAGCAAGTACGTGACATCCGACAGCTTTCGGGTTCCAGAGGGAGAACCATCATTCTACACAACAACATCCGTCTTTTTACCTCCGCTTGGGTGAATAACCAGCTGTATGTACAGGGACGTTGCAAAGCATTCAAGCAAGAGTTCCTGACACATATTTCATTATAACAACTATTTTTTTTTTATGGTGGGCCATGAGCACTGGGCTGCCGTACGTAGGCTGCCAAGAGACGGCTCAGGTTCTTCAGGTTCCCATGGGAAGTATGTGTCTTTGTCTTTAACACCGAGGAAATTCCCACCCGGAAGAGGTGTAAGTTTGGACTTGCCAAATAACCACCCTATGTGGGGGAAGGAAGCCTGTGGTCCTACAGCTGCTTTGTCTGCTGATTCCCTGGTCTTGTCATTCTTCTGCCCTCAGTTCCCGCCCCAGTCTGTGCTCAGTGTGGATGCCCAGCCCAGAGCTCCCTTCTCCTCCTTCCTGGAATCCTAAGATTCCTTCTTTCTTCTTCCTGCTCTCCATGCTGAGGAGCTGCACCCATACTTCATAATCTCATTAGACCAGGACACATACAGTCTTGAAACTCAAGGAAAACGTGGCCATCACTCTGTAAAACCCCAGTTTCAGTATCACGTATAAATAAAGCACATGGGGGTGCCCGGGTGTCCACCTCTTGATTTCGGCTCAGGTCCTGTGTGAGATCGAGTTCCAAGTCACCCTCTGTACTGGGCATGAAGCCTCAAGATTCTCTCCCTCCCTCTCCCTCTGCCCCTCCCTGCTCACACACACTCTCTCTCTCAAAAAATAAAAATAAATAAAAATAAAGTACACGATGTAATTAAATATGCTGAACCGTGTAAAGTTTAATTGAGAAACCATGTGACACAACTTTTAAAAGACACTGAAATTTACAACTGAAAATTTATAAGCCTACCATGGAATTTGGATGTGTTCATTCTGTCATTTTTTTTTTTTTTCCACCAGTGTCATCACTGAGAATCCTACTCAGGCAGTTATAGAGCTGGTCCTTGTTTTCTCGTCGCCGTCATGAACTATGACAATGGAAAATAATCCCTGAATGAACATGGACCGGGGCTGAGCTCTTTGCTGGGGATGTCAAACCTTCAAGACTATGGTGGAGGGCATCTTTCTGGCATAAAGGATTTAGCCAAAACTGTACTCTGAGCATATAATTACACATGAATCACACATATAATTATAATTACACATTAGCTCATTTGTATTATCAACCTACAAATCTGCGGGGCTTGGGGTCAGTGAGTCAATGGAGAGTCATTTTGATAAAGATACAGTAGAATTTGCTATCTCTTTCCCAATTTCCTGTGCTATCAGGTGGGCAATCTCCTTCCTTGCTTTTGAATCATTGCATTTAGATCTTAACTCTTTGCTTTTCATTCTTTGTCCCAGACATCTTAGAGATTCTGCTGACTTGCAATATATTCAGTGTACAGAGTAAGAGAAAAAAACAGTCGAGTGTAACTTTTTTGGGCCCAAAGACCCTCAAGGTGGTGACAGCTGTTACTGGAGGTTGACCCATTTCTGAATATAGCACTTTCCTTATTTCTAGTGTTAACCTCTCTAGCGCATGAAGAAGGCTAAAATGGAAATTTCTAGTTTATTAATGAAGAGACTTCAAAAATTTTCGAAACTGCCCATGTATTTAAGTTATAAACCAAGATGGCAGTTACCTCTTCAGGAAGGAGTTGTATCTGCCGTGTTTCTTGGTACACAAACATTGGGAAAGGACAGCTAGCCTAAGTGGAGATTTCTTCAGATTTTAAGTCAGTGGTTCTCAAAGGGTAGCCCCAGACCAGCAGAGTCAGGATAATCCGGGAGCTTGCTGCAAATGCGGGTTCTCAGGTCTCACCCCAGGCCCCCTGAATCAGGACCTCCAAGTGTGGGGCCCAGTACTGAGCAGAATACAGGAGATTCTGATGCCCATTGGATTTTGAGACCACTGCTCTCTCAATCTAGTGTGAGAACAAAGCCTTGAGTAGAATCTTACTCTGAGAGCAGTGAACACACTTCAGCTTTTTATATCAGAGTGTATGCCCTGGTTTAGCTAGTGCAACGTAGGAGTTAATGAAGGGAACATAAAAGGACAGCTTCTCTTTTAAAGTGGCTTGTGGCTTTGGGGTCGTAACTCCTAAGCCTCAGTTAATGGTGTAATTACTTAACTGTTTACAATTAGACAATGATGTCAACAAATTGGGTAGTTAGCTTCCAATCTTCTGGAGAGACGCTTGAACCTGGGCACAGCCCACAGCTGATTACCCAGCCTCGACCAAGGGCATATGGGAGAGAAACAACCAGATCTTGCACGGTGCATCATTTCTTAAACAGCAATGAACGGATACTGCAGACAGAAGTGTTTTAGCCCTTGAATCGCTGATCCTTGTCTCCTCTCTATTTTTCCATGTGCTTTTTTCTATGGCCCTCGTTTTAAATACCTGTCCAGTTCTGTGTTTTACAATGGTTTCCATAAAACTGTGACAAGAACTTTATAGCAGAGTGTGCAATTAAAAAGAGAACTGCTGGCATTGGCAGCCCTGATAGATCTTTCTGGACCTTAACCTCAAGGAATAGCCAAGAGAGAATGTATACTCAGCCTGAGCGAGAAAAAGTCTTTCCCTTTCTTCGAGCTTCCTGCGATTAATGAGATAGGCGATTGCAAAGGAAAACATTGGGGCCAGAATATAGTAGTCCCTGCCCACCTGTCCTCGGTTTTTCTTTGCTTCAAGCAGCCGCCACCACCGTACCCCCACCATGTCCTGTTCTTTCTCTGGGACATGGGTGGGAATTGTTCTTTCTCAGGAAAGAACTATTCCTCTTAGCTTCCCCACTATGAGACCCAGGGGCCTCAAATCAAATCCGTTTGAACAAGGTAGGAATTAGCACGTCTCAAATAAGACTGAGGAGTAATCACAGCCTGCATGAACCCTGTTACAAAAAAACAGTCACCCCAGTCATATATTTATGTCCTGCCATTTGTCAGGAACTTCCAAGTGTCTACTAATGTTACCCTAAAAATGCCTAAATGGAAATACCATTCCCAGCCTAAGGTGAACTTGAGCCTGTAGCTGAGGAAAGGTCTCTCCAATCTCCCCCAACAAGCAGACAGTTATGAATGGAGATGTTCTCCCTTCTTACAGATGAACTAACATCTGTTAAAATTGTATTTGCATGGGGTTGCACAGATGATGGATGCAAGAACTTGGATAAACACAAGCTCTGGGATTTCAGCATGATGTTTCCCTGAGTTCTAGGTGAGGACAATCTGACTTGAAAAGTTACAAGTTAGAGCCATCCGCTGTCATCCTGGGCTAAGTGTACAGGAGAGATTTTTCCGTTGGAACCATCTGCTCTTGAAAGAGAATGGGCGGGGGGGGGGGGGACGCCTGGGTGGCTCAGTTGGTTAAGCAGCTGCCTTCAGCTCAGGTATGATCCCAGCGTCCTGGGATCGAGTCCCACATCGGGCTCCTTGCTTGGAGCCTGCTTCTCCCTCTGCCTCTGCCTGCCACTCTGTCTGCCTGTGCTCTCTCTCTAACAAATAAATAAATAAAATCTTAAAAAAAAAAAATGGGGTCTGGGCACCGAGGGTGGGGAGCAGACTCTGTGCCTGGGGGAGTCCTTCAGGGCCTCCCCAGGTCGTCAGGTAGTAGCCTGGCGCGGTGTGGTTCTTCCAAGGACGCCTGTGAAGCTCAGAACAGGGAAATGTGCTCTAGTAGTGGAGGGGGGCTCGCTTTCTGCCCGCTGCGGAGGGCGACCGCAGGGAGGGAAGCGGAGGCCGAGCGAACACGCCCCATCTTGCTTGCACGTCGCCCCAAAGGGCATTCAAAGCCCGTGAACTTCACTTACGTTCGGGTGGAAACTAGCAGGCTCCAAGTGCCCGCGGGTCGAGGCTCAGCTCCTGCCCTTGGCTTCTGACAGTCGCCTCTCCGCACCCCTGGTTACCCGCAGCGTTTCGCTCTGTTTTCCCGTTGGAGGGTCTCCCGGGGAGCTGGGGCCACAGGAAACGTCGTTGCAGAGTGCAGCGGCTCTTGGCTTCCCGGCTTTCTCTTTCCTCCTTCTGCCTTCTTAGGAAGCCGTTTCGGAGAGCGAGGGAGCTGAGAAGGCCTCCACGGTGTTGCGGTGTCATTAGAACAGCATCGTTCGTCACTGTCCTAGCGGGCGTCCTCCCCAGGAACAGGCATTTTCCGGGGGGGGGGGGAGGGGACTGTGCGCGGCGCGCGCGTGGGGAAGGGCCCGCTAGGGGGCGCCCGGCGCCTCGGAATGGCTCGTCTTCCGCCCTCCGAGGGCAGGCGGCCAGCCCGGGTCTTGGGATGCCTCCGACTCCTCCCGGAGGCTCTGGAGCTGTTCCTGGAAGACCCTCATCCGTCTGTTCACGGGTTTGACAGAGAAGAGCGCCGCCAGCCCCCGGTCGGGAGGGTGAGGAGGGGGACCAGGGAGAAGGACGTGGTAACTGGTGAGCTGGTGAGGGAGGAAGGGCAGGAGGGAGAGGAGGAGCAGGAGGGAGAGCAAGAGAGGCTGCTTTTTGTGGGACTGGGGAGCTGCAGAGACATTGGGATATGGTGTTCGTGTGGAGCAGACGGAGGGGCCGTGGTGGGGTTAGGGAAGGAGCCGGGTTTGACCTTGACTGGGGGAGAAGAATGTCTCCAGGCGCAGAAGGTCGTGGGCGTCCTGTGGACCTGGCTGTCTGGGTCACTCAAGTCCTCCCAGGCCCTTGTGTCCGCCACAATCTCCATGATTTTTCTCTTGCTTTAGGGTTGCACGTCTTCCTCACTTCCTCTTACTGGAAAACAGCAATGATCCACTTTGACTTCGGGACCTGCCCGATGGAAACCGGAGGCAAAGACGGAGAAGGCCAGTTTTGTAATGGCTTCCGGCCTTTTAGAATTCCTAGGTAGTTGTGAAGGACGATTTTGAACAGGGAGATAATGAAACAGGAAGGGGCTTGTCCTATTTCAGAATGTTTCAGGCAAAATATAGTGACTGGCACGTTTGGGGCCCTTACTATGCTCCAGGAACAGGTGTAAACACCTAGAAAGGACCTGTGCCATTTAATCCTCACAGCCACTGATGGAGTATTTTAGTTGTCTCTGTTCAGCAAGGTAAAATGACTCAGCCAAAGTCATGCGGCCAGCACACAGTGGGGCCACATCGTGGCCCCAGACAGTCTGACTTGTACTGCACTTAATTGTCCTTCCTAAAATAAAATTCAGTTAAGTGACAAAACTGGGACTCAAAATCAGAACCTCCGCCTTCAAATCCTGTGGTGTGCTTTACATCATTGTTCTCAAATGCTTCTGTCTCAGGACCCCTTCCCATTCTAATTACTGAAGATCCTGAAGAGTATTGTTTCTGTAGGACAGATCTATTATGATTGACTGTACTAGAAACTAGAGCTGAGCAATTTAAATGTCTATTAATTCATTAAAAATCACAGCAATAAACCCATTCCGTGTTAACAAGCAACATATTTTTATGAAAAAGAACTACTTTCCAAAATAATAAAAAACTTAATGTGGAGAAGAGGTTTCAATTTTCTGCTCAATGTAAATGTGGTATTATTTGATACAGAAAAGCACGATGAAAAGAAAAAACAAAAATCACCTGAGGGGCATCTTGGGAGGCTCAGTCAGTTAAGTGTCTGATTCTTGATTTCAGCTCTGGTCATGATCTCAGGGTCGTGAGATCGAGTCCCACACTGAGCTCCATACTGAGCATGGAGCCTGCTTAAGATTCTCTCTCTCCCCCTGCCCCTCCCCCCAGCTCACACATGCACTCCGCCTCTCTCTAAACACAAACAAACAAAACCACCTGCAAACCCACCACCTAAGAGAGGACCACTGTGAATGTTTTCGTACATTGTTCTAGCCTGCTAGAAAGACTATATCTGCCAGACATTGTGCCTTCCAGAAACTAAAACAGTAACCTTAAATTGTAGTAATTTAAAAATTCCTACAAAATCGGGGTGGGATACCTCAAAGTTGAGCCAAGACCTGGAGGGGAAAGGGAGTGACTCTTGACCACATGTTCCTAGATGAAATCAAGGCCCTAATATTCATCACCCAAGGAACCCTGGGATTGGGCAAGTCATCCACATTCCCAGCTTCAGGTTTCATGTCTCAAAGGGAAAATAATAATTGTACCTTCAAAGGATTATAGAGAGAATTAAATGAGTAATGTGTGCAAACACTTTGAACAGTACCTGGAAAGTAAGTATTCAATGTTATTATGCTTACCATTTAGAATGATTTTTTTGCACCTTTTATATTCCTTATTCAATCATACGTTCCCTTTGGCTTTAATATCTATTGTATGTTGTCATGTGTAATCTTAAATAATCAGGTAATTCTGGAGACAGAGATAACACCCATCGTGGTATAGTTCAATCTCAGAAGATCATGATTTGTATTCTATTATCATTTGTGGTTTTCTTCCCACACCAAGAGATTCTGATAAAGATGTAGGTGTTGTAGAGAAAACTTCCTACTGTTAATCTGTTACATGTCCGTGAGAATATAATATATCATCTCTGTGTAAGGGAAAGAGGTTGGTAGTTGGTTGGCACTCAATGCATTGTGCATTAAATGGACAAGTTAATGGAGCTTGATCTGGCCCATAGCTCTCTGAGCAGCTTTCTTCAAAATCTGGAGGCTGGAAATCATCTAAGTGTGGGATGCAAGCAGCAGAGGGCAGGAGGTCTCTACTGTACAAAGAAGCCGTCTTCTTTGTAAGGTGTTCATTCAGTAGGGATGATGCCAGGGGAGTGGAGCGCCTTCCATGAGCAATCTGTACACCTTGGCAGGCTGCTGAAGATTCCTGCTCATAACCTGCCAGTAAGATGAGGAAAGAACAAACAGGTTTCCCAAGGGTCCGTTCATCTATCTACTAGAGCAAGTAACCGTGCATTTTGGCACCAGGATAGGGACGAACATAATAGATCTACTATTTTTGAGTGAATTCCCAAATATTCCGTCATTAGCAAGCCAATCTCTCTCTCCCTGTACACATACCGTGATAGAGCATATCGTTGTCCCCAGATCTTTCCCCCTCTCTATATTTATTCCTCTTTCCCTATGACTTTGCAGTTTTTCCCACCAAAGGGGCAGAGTATATTTTCCAACCCTTTGACCTTGTGTTTGGCCACATGACTTGTTGTGGCCAAAAGAACAGGCTACAAGTGAGTGTGCAAGTTCTGAACCCAGGCCTTGAGAGGACTTGTGGGTTTTCACTTGTGCTCTCGAGATTTAGTCACAGGCTTCTGCAGACTCTCTGATCTGAGAAGGGGGTGAGAGACAAGGAACAGAACCATCCCAGTGAAGCCCTACTTAGATCAGCCAATCTCTAGCATACCCACAAACATGTAAGCTAAATAAATGCTAAAAATTATACGGCACTAGGATTTATGGTTGTTTGTTACACAGCAATAGCTAAGTCATACACCAGCTCATCATCTGGCTGGAGTAAGGAAGAAGGCAGATATGACAGTAAGAGAAAAAGCCCTTTCCCTCTACTGGTGGAGAATCAGAATGTGGAGAGTCAGAAAAGAAGTAAGCTGAGAAGGTCAGGTGCCAATCTTCTTATTCTTTCTTTGTTCTTGAGTGTGACGGATGGGGAAGGCAAGAGACATTCTGTCGATTTTGGAAAACCTGAGAACTTCAGGAACCAGTGGCCCATTTTCCTGGGTTAGCACGGGGAAGGCTGTGAGCCTCCATGAGATGCCTACCTTTTGCTTAACACTGTGCCAGGGAGCTATCGTAGAGGTTGGACAGGTGTCTGGGCTGGTGGTCATGGCACTCAGTGCTTCTGGCTTTCCCCAGTCTTTAGAGCATTTGTGGGGGATCTAGAAATCACTGTGTGCTCCAGGAAAGAGGCTTAAAGGGGCCAATAGCCTGACAGAAGCCCCGTGTTAGAACAGAGAAGCCAGAAAACATGTGGAATTTGTGGCCAGAGACAAAGGGCTGGGGCTTTGGTGTCAGCATAATGGTCCCTCCTCCCTGAAAGCCAGGTCAGGGACCAGCGGTTCTCTGTCCATGGCCTCTCTGACCCAGTGGGGCTCTGCAGACCTCTGCCCACCCAGACATCATCGCAGGGAGGAATGGGGTGGGAGGTGATGTGCTAGGAAAACCTGCCACATCAAGCATCAACCTGAAAGATGCTGGGTCACCTCCCCCCACAAAGCAGCATCAAATGGCAAGTGGCGCATCTAAGGGGTTCCCTCGCCACTCTGGGTGTTGTGGCCAGTGCTCTTGAGAAGTTTAAACCCGTTCCTGAGTGTGGTTTGCTTTTCCTTAGAACCTCATTTTTTATCATGTTGTTTTCTCCAAATGGTAACAAATGTTAAGGTTTTCGTTTACAAAGAGCTCCTCAAGTGCCAAGACCCATCTGAGACGTCAGCACACCAACATCTGCAGGCCAGGACCGGTTCAAACGTCTTCCTTCAGCTGTTGCCTGTCAGCAGCTCTCTGCAGGCTGGGTTAAGTTGGACAGGAACAATTGTAAGGGAGGGCCGAGCGGAATTATTCAGATGTTCTGTAACCAAAACTGTATTTTCACGGCAGAGAGAACAGAAGCAGGCCTCGGAGCGGATTTCAGAGCCGGTCCTGATTCTCATGCCCATGTCTTGGATCCAGTTTCCCCACCTCGTTTTACATTTCAACAAAAGAGCAGCGCCTCGCAGAGTTTATTGGGCCAATGTCATCTGAGAAGGCAACGGGGTGATTTGTGGCCCTAGTGATGTGCTAACTGGGCCCCAACGGCTATCCAATACCCCCCACTCATAAACCTCTTCCTGGGGGTTGAAAAAGGAGCTGAGCCCTTTGGCAAGTTTATCTTTCTTTTTCTTTTCTTTTCTTTTTTTTTGAGGCCTTCCAACGTCTTGGTTGCAGCTGGGTGTGCTCTCAGAGCAGAGGAGATGTTCTGGGAAAGCAGAGGGTGTCCGTCATACAGACTGGCTGGGGCAGCAAGACCTGGAACCTTCCAGGGACAGCATTCCCCATCTCCGTGTCCCAGCTCAGCCGCCTGCAGGGCCCAGGGGCTCCGCCCGACCGGGAAGAGTCCCCGGGCTGGTTGGATTCTCCAGGAAGAGCTTCATACAACCAAGTGACTTCTCAGCTCCTGTATATTTTATTTTCCCCAGCCAGCCACCTTCCCCAAGTATTCGTTAAGCAAGTGGAGGACACCCTGCTGAGACCTCAGGACCCATTTGTCAGTTATTCCTTCGGAAATAGTTTTGCAGGCAAAATGAGATGCTTGATGATTAGCAGAAATCCTTACTTCCCTAAATACGCAGTGCTTCTGGACTTAGAATCAGCTCTAGTTTGAAAATACAGTGTTTTATGACTTTCAAACCCAAGCCCAGGGTTCAAGTGTCTTGGGTAGAGTTCTCCAGATCTGTTCCCAAGACAGTTGAGGGCCGGAGGGATTTATGGGAAATGTAGTTTCTACTCTTGATGCTTCTTTCCCCCTCGGTAATTAGGAAGGAGTTTTAACTGGCAAGCAGGAGTCTTCCCAAATGGGAAAGAGGTTGCTGGAGGTGGGGGTGTGAACAAGGGCCCGGTCCTGGTGCCCTGGCTCCCCGGGAGGCATTTGGATGACTTACAGCGAGGGACACTGAGCAGCCATGGCTCGCCTGCAAATTTATCTTCCTGAACTACGGCCTCCCCATCTGTTCTATCCTCTAATTACAAATGCAAAAAATAGCTAATTTGCAATGGCATCATAAAAAGGGAAAATATAAATGATTTAAGAGCTGCTCTATGCTATGTTGTTCATGTTTTACACACTCCGGGCGGAGAGGAATTGCTCCCTCTCCCCATGTCAGGAGAGCTCCTTAGCCAGTGTCTGATTTGGCCAGACTGTGGGAGAATTCCCACAAAGTTGCAAAGAGGAGGAGGGGTCCCAAGACGGGGTCGGTTGCTGGGGTTACTGCTGAAGGCCAGGAGTCCGCTGCCATGATTTCTGGATTATTTGACCTCTTTGGGAAAATCTATAATGTGAACACAATGCCAGGAGTCTAACTATGATCACTAGAAATTTTTTTTTTAACTGTACCCGTGATGAAATAAAGAGGGTTTGCCATGAATCATCCTAGAAAAAAAGACGTAGAAATATGTATGTATGCGCAGAGCCAAAAATCTGACTTCCTTTTCTTCCTCTCTTCCTCCTTGCCCTGCCCTTCATTCTCTACCATCTGTTCAGAATTACCACGGGTGGCAGAGGCATGGGACAGAGGAAGGAGCAGGTGGTTTGGAGTTCAGGGCTGCCTCTAGATTCCTGGTGTGCTCCCGGCACCAGTGGTTACCTAAAAACAGGACAGGCGACAGTCTCCCCCAACATGGCTTCTCCTGAGTGTGCATGGGCATAAGCAGTACCTGCTCTGTCTCCCAGGTCTCTGTGGCCATCCCGTGGCCTCCTGTGTGGCAGTGCGTGGTCAACCAGAAAGCCCCAGTCTAGTCCAGCCCTTTCATCCTCTACCACGCTTAACCCAGAGCCTCACACTTGCACTTGGCCCCAGCACTCACCCCTGTACTCATGATGCATTCCACACTCCCTTGGCACCCAGGGCTGTGCTAACTCTTGGGGGAGGGGTCTGGGGAGGTGGGGACAGGCTCTGGTGGAGGCCACGGGAAAAAAAGTCACTTTCTTCGCCTTTGAGGAGCCAGTTGGTCCCATTTTATACCTCCCTCTGGAGTGGAAAGACGAGTTCCCTGGGAGTACAGAGATCTGTATTCAGAACTGGTGTTGCCAGGAACTGATTAAGAACCCTGAGCAAATCACTTGGCTTCTCTGGGTCTCAGTTCTTCCCTCTGTAAAATAAGAAGGCTGAACAAGAGGGTCTTTAGGAATTCTTTAAGCTTTAAATCACTATCGTGAGAATATTATTGAGTCTAGGGCAGCTGCTTTTGTTTTATTAACTGTAGATTTGAAATATGCATTTTCTCTGGGATGCTTTAGCTGCCTTAAACATGCTATGACTTGTCATTTCCATCTTTAATGGTGGTATATGTGCAAAGTGAAGACAATACACAAACGTTCTTTCAGAAAAAGTGAAAACAGGGATGCCTTGGTGGCTCAGTTGGTTCAGTGTCTGCCTTGGGCTCAGGCTGCGATCCCAGGGTCTTGGGTGGAGTCCCATGTCGGGCTCCCTGCTCAGTAGGGAGCCTGCTTCTCCCTCTCCCTCCACTGCTTGCATTCTCTTTCTTTCAAATGATTAAATAAAATCTTAAAAAAAAAAGAGAAAGAAAAAGTAAAAACAAAATATCAGTGGACAATTCATATAGGTAAGCTCTAAATAAGTGTTAAGTAGTGGGTTTTTTGGGGTCCAGGAAAAAATTATTCTGACATTTGTTTTTGGGGTTCCAGGAAAAAATTATTCTGACATTTGAAGGATAAGGAAGGCTGTATTGAGGACTATTGCAATAGGCATTGCTGTATTGCCTGTTGCTGTAGGGGAGAGAAATCAGGCTTAATTCCAAATACAATTAAGACAGTTAGGGATTGGGACTCCTGGGTGGCACAGTCAGTTAAGAGTCCAACTCTTGGTTTTGGTTTGGGTCCTGATCTCAGGGTCATGAGATCGAGCCCTATGTCAGGCTCCACAGTTAGGTCAGAGTCTCCTGAGTTTCTCTCTCCTCTCCCTCTGCCCTTCCTGCTCGTGCTCTCTCTCCCTCTCTCTCTCTAAAAGACAGCTAGGAATTTATAGCCCAGGAGCAGAGTGGAGGGTCAACGAAAAAATCTCTAAGTGGAGACATCAACGGTGGGGGTTGGTAAAAAGCAAAATTCAACTGAGTAAATTTTAAAGGCCTTTTTGGCTTTACACAATGATTCATGAATCACATAGCATCCAATCTAGCAGACAGAAAGAAGCTCCAAGGAGATGGGAGCAGGAGTAAGGAAGTTGTTCTAGGCAAAAAAGCACGTGATTATTGCAAGGTCACTTTTCTTACAGGGGATGACAAGGATCTATCAGGCAGATTGCCCAACTGGGGCTGGTCAGGAAATTCCTGATTGGTTTCAGATTCCATTTCTAGGAGAGCCAAAACTGTAATTAAGTCTTGGTTTGATGACCTGGGTCTTAGCACAAGCAACTCCATTTTGGACCTGTTGTCTTGTTTTTAACAAGAGATTCTTGCTAAACCCATACAACAGGATGCTCACTGGAGGCAAGATAGTAAAGGTGGGGGAATTCTTACCAAACTGACTTGGCAGGATTTTTGCTACAGCTGGAAAAGGCAGGTCCAAGACAATTTCCGAGGATGAGATCTAGTTGAAAAGAAACCTCAGAGGAGCCTGTGTAAAGTTTGGTCAAGGAGAGAAGCTTGGTCAGTGGGAACAAATAATCCATTATCTAGGATAGTGAAAATCCTTTTAGGTGAATTTTTAGCATAATTATCAGATAATAGGTTCTTCATAGTTACTTTACAAATAAATCAAATGATAGAGGAGGAGAGGATCGTGTAGGAGAAGGCTATGTTCCACTTTGGTTAATGAGATGCAGTCCTCAGGTCGCTGGTGCGGTGGAGCTCGGTATCTTGGATTACATGAGATGGGGAGAAACTACATCTGAGTCCACCATCTATGTCTCCGTGAAAAGAGCTGCCATTACATGATGTGTCCCAGGTAAAGAGATCTGCTAGACTATTTCTTGGATTTTTCACAATCCCGTCATTTTGCACAGAAAGAAGTTTTAATTGACCAGTGTTCGAAATGTGCTAAGTAAACTTCTCAGCATAGACACCTATCACACTGGCTGCAACACATGCTTCTAGCCCCTCCCTCTTCGTTACTGCTCCGTCCCTACTGCACACTCAGGATCCTTGGTTCTGGGGGTTCAATGATACTGTCTGTAGAACAGTTCAAAAAGGAGAACAAGTCTTCTGGGTCCTAATCCACTATTTTAATCCAAGATTTAAAAATGCAAACAGTTTTGAGAGAGTGATTTTGAACTAAGAGAACAACATCCAGGCTGCTCTAGGGGCTTGGATAGGGCTGGTCTGGACGCAATGGGGGTAAGAAGGCAGACACAATGGTACTGCCCTTCAGGAGTTTTTGGTAATGGGGGAAAGCTGGTCGGAGGTGCACAGAACCACGGGTACCGCTGGTATGTTAGAGAACACTCAGGAGAAAGGTCAGCACAAGTGGGAAAAGAAACCTGAGCATAAACCACCACCGAAGACTTAGAACATTGGAGACTCAGAAAAATGTCCATTTCTACGTGGCGTTCTCGGAGCTTCAAAACCTTTCAGAAGCAGAAGAGAAAAATGGCCAAACAGAAGAAACAGAGCACCTTTCTGCAAAGGGAAAGGGAAAAATGTTTCCCACGTACATCAGATATGGAGAGTGGAGAGCATTAAGAAAACCCAAAAGCTTTTTGCTTTTCATTTATATGTATGAATACTTTGTTGTTCCCAGTGGCAGAAAGCAGCTTTCAAATTGTATTCGCAGACTGATTTTGCTGAATAGATGCAGCCTCATTTTATTCAATCGGGAGATAATTCTTTTCAATTATAACCCTATTTGCAAACAACGCATTTTAGGAACTTTGGGAGCTGAGATTGAGTCTGGGAGTTGTGATGTTTGTATTTTCTCTATTCAGGCACACAGATTTTGGAACCTGTGTGAAAAGGCATCGTTGAGCTGTAAATAGCACAGAAAAAAAAGCCATCCGTTTGCTCCCATCCATCCGCAGTCCAAGGGACTTCAAGAAAGCATTCTCTGGTTAATCTGGACATGGCTAACCCAGCTCAAGTGGATTCTAGAAATGACTTTAAACATAAATTGTATTCCAATTGTTTCTATCTAAGCCACTCTCACTTCCTGGGCTCCTAGAATTCTGATTTAGCATTTCCATAACACCTCAGCGAATTAGAGGAGCTTTCTGGGTAATTAGCATGCAAATGTGCATTTCAATGCAAGATCTAGACAAGCTTTCACTCTCCTGCTGAGAGTGAGGGACTGATTTTGTTAGAGGGCCCTAGAAGGTGTGTTTTTCATTTAGACACGCTTCTGGCAAATTCCATGTAGGATGTAATTGATAAGGAGCCTTATGAGAGATGCGCTATATCCCCACAGCAAGTAAAAAAAAAAAAACAGAAAACAAAAAAACATCTGCGCCCTGTCCTGGGCTGCCTCTGCTGGCTGGAGGACAAGGAATCAAGGACTGTTCGTTTAAAGCAATTCCTGCTTTGTATGAATTTAAAATGTTGCAAAGGGGCTTTAAAGAAAGCTTCGGTCATTATCTGCAAAATAACTGTATTAGAGGACTTTATTAAGTCTCACAATCTGACTTCATTTATTATTTCTAAGAATGACTCCCATAGGAGTCAGGGAAACAAGCCTTTGTTCCGTCTTCCCTCCCAGGAAGGAGGCCCACTGGAGAGAAGTCTGTGAAGGTTTTCCCTGGTGACATTCAGGATGATGGTAGCCACGCTCTTGGGCAAATGGTTCTGCTTGGAGGCCGAAAGTGTGTACCAGATTTCCAAGTTTTTTGGTTTTGTTTTCCTTATTGCTTTTTTGTTATGTTTTGTTTTTTGTTGTTTTTGTAGTGGGATATTTTTCCTGTCTGGGTTGAGATTTTGTGGATGGGAGGACACCTCTTATAGTGTGTGAATTCAGACAGAGCAGGGATGATTTGGCATGTCAGGCAACAGGGCAGCTCGAAGCTTCTGGAACCATCTTTTGACAAGGAAGCAGTTGCCCATCATTTGAGCTCCCTGTCTTTTGAATGAGGGGAAGACGAACTGGCCCGCCAGTGGTGGTGTGGAGGGCAGGGTAGCTCTGTCCTTGAATGGGTAGTGATGGGGGCAGGGGAGGAAAATGCACCGGGGATTATGGGTACGCCCTTTTTTTACACCTGAAAGGGGACAAAATGTTAACAGTGGCTAGTCACCTCTGATCCTGGGACTGTGAGTGAGAGCTGCCTCTTTATATATTTGTGTAACATTTAAAAAACGCTCTACAATGAGACTGTATTACCCACAGAATCCTAAAGTACTATTTTAACATGCCCACCCGCCATGCAGGAGGTCATGAGGTGTCACGGAGCTGATAATAGCAGGAAGGCATCAAAGCAAGAGACCAGCTTCATTTGGGCTAGATCCCCTCCTGAGGCTCTATGAACCCGGACCCTGGCGGCCACAGCGTGGCTCCCCACTTAGGAAAACTCCCATTCTCTGCAAGGTGCTCGGAGAGGCCGCCTCTGCTCCTCGTCCTCACCTTGCAGGGCTGCAGGGCCTGCATTTGCTGAGAGCTGCCCTTGACTGTGGTACCAGCTTCTAGCGCGTTGATTTATGGAGCTATTTGGTGTCAGGTAATTGCCCATCAATATCCTATTTATCACCCGGCTTGTCACGGGTTGTGGCTGCTATTCCACAAAGCCAAGGCCTTTGAGAAAGTTCCAGGGGCTCCAAGCACAGGAAGAGGAGGTAGGAAATGTACCACGGCCAAGTTCTTTTCTCCTCACTTGGCTTATTGCTGGGCTTTCCCGTGAGCGAGGGGAGGGACAGCGGCACGTGTCCAGAGAGGGGAGCTGCTGACTGTCCCATGGCTTCTGGACCCCAGGAGGGTCTCTCTTGTTCCTGCCCTTCTCCCCCTGCATCCTTCCTAAATAAATATGATCCACATTGGAGAGGAACAAAATCTGCTTCTTAGCAGGTCATTAAGTTTTTTAAAAAGTACATATGAAGAGGCTGGAAAGAAATCTATCAAAACAAAAACTCTGTGGTTGCTGGAAAACTTCTTCTTTGCCTTATTTTCTGTACTGTCTGCAATAAGCATGTATTTCTTACAAACAGACTAATGCATACAACTTCCCGTTGTTTATATCTTTAAAATGCAGATTTGCACGAGTTCATCATTCTAGAAAGGCGGCTTTGGAATTGATAGGCCTCCAGAGAGTGGCTCTGAAGAGCCTGAGGGTGTGTGGGGGCTTGTGGCGGGAGGGTGTTGGGAAAAGAAGATGAAGAGTGGGCCGGGAAGCCAGGCTTGGCCACTGCAGGGTTTGCTGACCCATCACGCTGGGAGTCTCAAGCACAGACATGAAGACGCGCCCCGGTTTGCAGCACTGAATTCCTGGAAAGCCCAGCTGTTGTCTGGAGCCCTGGAGATCAGAAAACACTGGACTTCCCCAGCCCTCCCTGCCCTTGAGTTTCAAGGGCTCGGGCCGGATGCCCTTGCCTCCTCCCACCTGACTCTGCAGGGGGAGCAAAGGAAGCTGGAGCTCTGGATGTTTCACAGCAGAAAGTCCTGACTCCTGACACTGAGTGATTAAAAGTGATTTTTCTTTTAAGAAAAAAGAAGCCTTTTATCATACTTCTAGGGCTGTCAGAAACCATTCGGGCAGATTTTCCTGGTCTTGTGTTTTTAGATGCAAACGTGGGAGGGCTGAGCTGTCCTCACCCCAACCCACTCTTCCAAACCACGGGGAAAGGAGGGAGGGTGTCTGGTGTGGTCAGGGAGGTGGCTGGCTCCACTGTTCTTACATCCAGTGCGACCCTCATCGAATGGAAAGAGGCTGTGGGTTGTTTCAACCCCCAGATTCCCCTTTATGTGGCTCATGTCTGAAAATCTGGGTCTCAGGACATGGTGTGAATGGGCTGAGGAGAGTGAACATTTGCTGGATTCGTTCTCTGTGCCATGCACCATCTATAACAGTTTTGCATTTATTCATCTGTTCGAATCTCATAATAACCGCATGAGAAGGGAGCATTGTCATTGCCATTTTCTGGGCGAAGAAACTGAAAGCCAGAGTCACTCACCCAAGACTGTGCGTTCAGTGAGTCGCTGACCTAGGCTGTGAACCTGGCCTTCACCCGATAAGCAGACTCAAGTCTCCTTCCATGGTGTTTGCTGACGGTCATTTCAAATTTTGCTTACAGCTGTGTATAAAAGTTTTAAAGATTATAATGAGATACCTTTCTAGGCATTATGCTAATTACAATGTGCTCACAATTTATATCCGTAATTAGGAGACTGGGGACTGAGTGATTCCATTGCTTGGAAAGGGAGAGTACAAATATACTCTCTATGGAAACCACATACCCAAGTCCCAAGAATAGAACTAGCATACCTGCGGGCACTGGCGCTCAATGGGAACTCATCATCTAAATATTCTCAAGGCCTAAGGATTCTAATGATTGAGTATCTCAATGGTATGAATCTAAAAAGACAAGGAGTTGGGCCAACCAGTTTAAGCCTGTCCTCTTCAGTGCAGGGGAGGAGAGAAGGTCTTTTTCCACCTCCCTTCTTAGGTTCTCTGGCTGGAGTTCTGTAGATTGAATGGACAAAATTCTCATAACAAGAGAAAGGCATGCAAATTTACTTAATATAAGTTTTACATGACACAGGAGCCTTCATAAGAAAATGAAGACCCCCCAGAAAGGTGAAACCTGCGTGTTCGTATACTAGGTTTGATGAAAAGTGAAAATCATGGGAAACACATGAAGACAATGATATGAGTTAATTATTGTAATGTTGGAGGAAACTTAGCAAATCCTCCTCGTTCAAATTCCTCTCAGAGCCCTACAGTCTCAGAGATGGGCTGTTCCTTTCCTCTGGGCATAGAGAGGGCACCTGCCACATGAGGATCTTATGACCCGTTTTGGGGGATGCAGGGAAAGTCAGGGAGATCTTCCTGTACCTGGCATTTCTCAAATTCCTTCAGCTAAAAATTTTCTTTTGTCAAGTTGCCAGATTTTGGAGTAGTGTGTGAACCCTGTCATCAGCCAACAACAAAACTGGAGGAACAAAATTTTAAAGCCAATGGCATCTCGCAACCAAGGCATTCAGTGCAACATGCATCTCAAGTTTCTTACACAATTTATTTCATATATTTTTAAATTATCTTTTTATAGAAATGAATACACTCATTAAAAAAAATCGGGGAGGAAGCCTGGCTGGCACAGTTGGCAGACCATGCAACTCATGATCTTGGGGTTGTGAGCTCAAGCCCCACGTTGGCTGTAGAGCCTACTTAAAAAAAAAAAAAAGTTTGGTTCTTTTTTTCAAAAAACTTTGAAGAACAGTTACTTGCAAATCTTGGCTTGGATTAATGTCTTAACATCCACACTTAACCTTTGACATTGAAACCTGAGCTAAAAGAACACTTTGGAACACTTGCTAATGACCCACTCTGACCTTCCCTGTGGAAATTTCTAGCTCATAGCTGACCTCTGTAGGTTGTTGTGTTCTTTCTACATGGTTTCTTTGACAGAAATGCCAACTGTACATGAAAAATGATAATAGAACATGTCCTCAGGGAAGCTACTCTCTGAGCATCCTCTCCCAGGCTCTGAAGCTCGGCCAATGACAGGCCAAAGACAAGACTTGGTTTCTTTCCTGGAGTGATTTACTTTATAGCTCTGGACTAGATTCCCAGCCAGACATTATTCCCAATCTAGCCCAGGCCTTCAGGACTATGCCAATAATGTAATGGTGAAGCTAAAATTAAGCATAAAAGGAATCAGATGGTGGGTATTTAAGAGATAAACCAAAGGCTTCCTCATTTCTTCATTGGCTTTCTATGGGATTTCATATTTGCGAGCATATTCTCTGAATGTGTTGGTGTAGCAGCGGCACATGGCAATCCTGAGTCCCAGGGCACTCATTTAGTAAAGAACATGAGCGAGAAGGGAGCATTTAAGTTATCCTATAAATGTTCTTCACTCACCAATAATGTCTGTGTAGCTAGTAATCGTGGCTCCTGGCATGGAGAGGGCTTTCCTGTTGCTAAATTTTGTGCTGATCCTTAAAGCCAGCTAGGGCGATTTCCATATTATTACTTCTGAGTGGGGGCAGTGACGTCCATCTCTGGCAATTCTTAGCTCCCTTTTTATTTATTTTATTTTATTATTGTTTTGTTTGGCTAGAGAAAATAACTGCATAATGAAAATCTCATCTCATCAAACAATTAAATTTTCTCTCTCATCCTAATCCTTAAAGGAATAAATAATTGCATACAAGCCAAGCTTTTTATTCTGGAAACCTCTATCCTATTGATCTCTCTTTCTGCATTTCTCTCTTATATGTATTAATAAAGTTAAAAGAGATTAAATTTTTTCCCCAAAAACAAATAAACAAAATCACACAGAAAATTGTGTATGTAGGACTGACTTTCAGTGATTTAGCAGATAAATGACTTGATAGCATAAATATAAATGCATTCATCTGGGGCTTTCAAAAATTTTTTTTTCTAAAAGTAAAGACTATAGAATCAAAGAGGAAAGATAGGCACTATGATTTTTCAAAGAAAGGAACCTATAAATAACTAATTGGACTATCACTTGATTTGTATGTCAGATATGTAAGTACTTAGAGAGAACACTGTTTGTTTCAGCTGTTCTCATCAGTATGATTAATGACTACTTAAAAGTGCTTGATTCCATTTGTATACCAGCTGCTCTTGTGTAAAACAAACTGGGATTTTCTCAAGATAATCAGAGTCGGACTGTCTGCAGGATTTGGGAGCTGATACCTATGAGCTGGAGAAGGAAATTGATGGCTCTCAGCTCATCATCCTGAGGTCAGACCCAGACACTCGTGACTGAAATATACTCAAAGCAGATGCTCATTACAAGGGCCTGCTCCTTTGCAGAATTTGGGTGATGGCAAGATCTCAGCCAATATGGAGCGTTTGTGCACTGTTAGCAAGTTAGCAACGACCTGAGAAATCTTCACGACACAGATTACTTGAAAAGGTAAATATGCAAGAAGAATCATTCAAAATCACAGGCAAGCTGGGCCAAGCAGCAGTACCAAATCATTAAAGCATGGAAGCAATGCTCCACCCAAGTTTCTCTGACTCCAAGGACCATGTGTGCTCTCAACCCGATAGTTATATGCGTTAGGAAAATGGCAGTGCCGGGCAGGAAGCATATGGGGAGAAGCCAGAAAGTGTGCCGAAGATAGGGCTGTAGAGGTCATCAGAAGAGTGAAAGGCATGGGGAAGCTTAGAGGAAAAAGTGAGGCTTATCTGAATTTGGGTTTGAACTTGCAGACAAAAGATTAGTGGATGATATTGAGGATAACTACCATACTTTCTCACCAACACTTTTTTGACAAAGAAAGAAAATTTGGATGCATGAGTCATTGAGCTGATAGACAAGTCATTGAACTGATATATAATTATTTACACAACATTTTATAAAAATGTATATTTTATAAAAAATATATATATGAAAATTATAGAGATAATGGCTAGGATAGGTTTTCATAACCATGTATTAATTATCCCTATTTTATAGATGAGAAATTCCATAAAGCCTTTGATACTATAAGAATTGATCGGGCTCCTGGGAGACAAATCTCCATGAGTCTCCTTTGTTTCTGTGTGTCTTATAAACAGAGGCTTCCTGACTACCCCTTGTTCCAGATTATCTTTTCAAGGTTGGCGACACACAGCCTGGAAAGATATGGTGTCTCCCTCTGGTGAAAGGGCAGGTAGGCTTACTGCCCATTAGAAAAGAATGGGCTCTCTAAGCCCAGGGTCCCCCTCCTGAAATGCAATCCACTGCACTTAAGGCATCCTTCTGGGTCTATCCAGGTTGTCCCCATGACACTTGGGAGCAAGGAGAATTAACCCACTGCCCTGGCTCATGCTGCTTGCTGTGCTATGAGTAACAAAGTCCTTTGTCTCTGACCCAGGAGTTTCATGTCTTACGCCAGCAACCATGAAACCGTGGCAGTTAACTTGCCACTGGGGTAAAATCTCAGACCCTTCAGAAGCAGGAAAATTTCTTTTCTAGACAGGTCAAATTTGTCCTCATCCTTATAGAAAAATAAGGCATGTGCCTTGGCATCTGTTAGATTAATATCAAGTAGGTTCATCTTAGAGCCTAAAGAACTAAAGACAAAATGGCAGTAGGTGGAGGGCTCGCCTGAATGTTAGCCAGGTGCTCAGAGACGAGGCTAAGTAGAGTACTACTGTTTCCATGTCCACAGTCTCAAAATGCTCATCACTGAAAGCAAGGGTTGACAGACTGGCCCATGAGCCAAATTGGGCCCACACCTTTTTCAGTAAGTAAATGTTTATTATCTAGGCATTATCGGTAGTGGTTTGTGTGTGACAATAGCAGAACTGAATGGTTGCAACAGAGACTCCATGGTTTGCAAATCCTAAAATATTTACTGTCTGGCCTTTTCCAGAAAACACTTGGTGACTTCTGGTCTAAAGAAATAAACAGATTCATGTAGAATAATGAATTCCCCCAAAATGTGCTGAAGAGGTAGGAACAGAACATTAGGTAGGCATAGAAAAGAGAGCTGTAAACACAGGCACATCCATGTTTGTCCACACACACGCACATGCACGTACTCACATGTGTACACGTCCCTTCCTGCCCCTAATCATACACCTGTCATTCGCATGGTGGTCTTATTTCCTCTCCATAGTGGGGCTATTAGGCATATAGATTTGGGAGCAGAGCCGCTGGAGACAAATTCGGTCCAAATTTAAAACTTTGCTACTTACTAGCTGAGGGATTTTTGGATAAGTCACTTAACTTCTCTGAGCCTCGGTCTTGTTACTGGTGCAATTCCTACACATCACAGGGTCCATGGAAGGATCACACAAAGGCATAAAATATTTGTTATTGTGTATCCCCATTTTCTAGCAGAGGAAACTGAGGGACAGAGAGGTTGGGTATTTTTGTTAAGGTCATGTAGGTAGGAAAAGGTAGATGCACAACTTAATTTCAGCTCTGGCTCTAAAATCTGGGCCTTTATTGCTGCTATTATATTGCCTCTCAATATTAAAGGCCTATAGAATTCATACATAAAATCATAATAGAATTTACCCTTTCCAGCACTACTTAATATTTTTAAAATTGTGATTTGTGGGTTGTTTATTGGCAGATCTCACAGATCTCTTGTCCTGTCTGGGTTCTGCAAGAGCCTTATTCGAATTCATTATATTAATATATTCCCACCTGATGCTTTGATGGTTATCCTTTGAAGTCAAGTCCATTTTTATTATTAAAATAATAACATTCATTGTTTGAAGAGTACAAGTCTAAGCAAAGCTTTTGCCAGTTACCTATATAACAATGTTCAGGTGATTTTAATGAGAGAATAGTACTTTTAAATACTAAACTGTAGGTAAATGATTTGTTACTATTGCATTGTTTTAAGAATCAACCCCCAAACAGTGATATTTTCCATATAATTTTCATAGAGTCCATTGATCCTACCCTAAGGAGGGCTGAGTTAGAGGGGGGAAGAAAGCAACTATCACCACCAGTATGTGTATTCCAGGCTTTCTGTGAAGAGTTCTAAAGGAAAATGTACCATCTCCCCAAACCCCTTAAATAGTATCCCCAGATACTCCTTGGGCGGAGGAATAGCATGGTAATATCTTGCTGTGAAACAAGTTAGCATATTTAAAGAATTCTGTGTCAATAGAGAGAAAAGGTCAGTACTCATTCGATTTTATGTATTATTTTGAGCATCTAGAAAAGTGTTTCTCATGGGTGACAATGCCACTTCTTTGACAAGGAAACAATGCATTTGCCATCTGATGTGTGCTTACTCGAAGTGCGGTATAGACTTGAAGCCTCATTATGATACCTGCCCCAGAGTTGGAGGCCTGGGGAAAGGATTTTACTTAACTGTCCCTTTCTCCATGTATAGCTGCTTTAAAAAGTTAGATATTCATTTTAGGGGCGCCTGGGTGGCTCAGTCGGTTAAACATCCGACTCTTGATTTCTGTTCAGGTTATGATCTCAAGGTCATGGGATCGAACACCACTTTAGGCTCCGTGCTCGGAGTGGAGCCTGCTTAAGATTCTCTCTCTTCCTCTCCCTCTCTTCCTCCCCCAACCTCTAAAGAAAATAAAAGTCAGATATTAATTTTAATGAAATGGTTTGGTCTCCAGAAGAGAAACTGTGGTTCTTGATTCTGACAGAATAACAACAAGCTACTTTAGATTGTTTGGGAACCTCACAGCCACAATGGTTGCCAGAGTTTGCACACTTTTTAGGTGACAGGGTAGGATTCTAACTCAGATCTTCTTGGTTCCAGACATTACCCAATATTTCCTGGGTCTAGTTCTGACCAAATTACATGGTATGTCAGCCAAAAGCAGGTAATTCCTGCGTTGGTGGTGTAGTGGTTAGCATAGCTGCCTTCCAAAGCAGGTAATTTCTGAAGAAGATTCTTTGCCTTCTCTCCTCCTACTGCAGTGGCTTAGAAGGTCCTATATTCCAGGCTGCTGTTCGCCTGAGTCCTTAGGTGACTGTGTGAAGCAGAGCCCTTCTACCGACCTGTGTTTGACATGTAATGTGATAAAAGACAGCTCCTGAGATCTGGGGATTGCTTGTTGCCACTGTATAGATGTCTTATTTAAATACTGTTGTCTTTGGCCATTCTCCAAGTGCATTATCTTTTCCTCATTGGTTTATAGAAACTCTTTGTTTGTTAAGGATATTGACATGATGTCTGTTAACGTATGCTGCAAATGTTTTCCTCCCTATGGTTTTGCTTTTTTTTTTTTTTTTTGCCAAACAAATATTTTTGCTTATATTGTATTTTTCTGAACAGAAATTTAAAGTTTTATAGAGCTAAACTTGTCAGATATTTTCTTCTATGGCTTCTCGTTTATCTGTCAGAAATAGAGGATGTTCCTTTGCTAAGATAAAAATTTTCTCATAGTCATTTACTGAATAGGCTATCATTGTGCCCTGCTCCTGGCAGAGAATTATAATTAGAATTATTTATCAACAATAAATCCATATACATATATATATAAAGATTTTATTTCTTAAAATATTTATTCATTTGATAGAGCGAGCGAGCGAGCGAGAGAGACGGAGTGTGCACAAGCTAGGGGAGTGGCAGGCAGGAGGAGAGGGAGAAGCAGGCTCCCCACTGAGCAAGGAGCCAGACATGGGGCTTGATCCCAGGACCCTGGGATTGTGACCTGAGCCAAAGGCAGACACTTAACCCACTGAGCCATATTTTGTATATACATATAAAATATGTATCTGTGTCTGTACTTTTGATATTGTTCTATTTTTATGCCCATTACATACTATTTTCTTACCACTTTTTAATATATGTTCTGATATATGATAGACCCAATTCCTCTTCTTTTATTGAAAATATTATTGGCATGCACATGCATTCACTCTTCCAGATAAAGTTTCCTATCTGTCAGGTTTCAGAAAAGGCAATGTGCTGGGATTCTAAATGAGATACTAAATGTGTATATTAATACGGGGAGCACTGAAATCTTTATATTGCTGAGTTTCCATCAAGGAAAATGATGTGTATCTTCATTTATTCAGATCTCATGAAAATTTTATAGTTTTCCTTGTGTATTTCTTATTAAATCTATTTCTAGGTACTTTATACTTTGTGTTGCTATTGTGAAAGGGTTGTCTTTTGGTAACACAAAATAGATGAACTTCAAAGAACTGTCTCAAAATAGAATTTTTTTTTAAAGATTTTATTTATTTGACAGACAGAGATCACAAGTAGGTAGAAAGGCAGGCAGAGAGAGGAGGAAGCAGGCTCTCCGCCGAGCAGAGAGCCCGATGCGGGGCTCATGACCTGAGCCGAAGGCAGAGGCTTTAACCCACTGAGCCACCCAGGCGCCCCTCAAAATAGAATTTAAACTCAAACCTGAGCAATAATTTCCTAGAAGCCAGTTGAGAGAGACATTACACACAAATGTTTCTTAGATGAGAAAAGGGGAGGAGTATGGTCCTTGGCCTGCATCAGACTGAAAAATACATTGTCTACCCGGACCACAGCACAGTGGCTCCGAAGGGAACTTTTGCTTCATTCCATCTTGCCGTTAGGCCAGTGCCTACAAAAACCCTTTTCAGAACTTACTAGGAGGTTGTTTTTCAACGATATTATTTTCTATATTACATTTGTCATCTGTATGAAGCTCCCAAAGAGGAATTCCCCTGGTCTTTGTTCCTCCTGAGAAACTGCTTTGTGCTCTTAGCCAGCGGACCCTATTATAAATCATGTAACTGATAGCATTTCCCACTGCCTTGTCCGCTAGAGAGCTTAGCGTCAAATTTTCACCCACTGCTAACAAATGCATGGGATTTTCATGGATGCATTTGAATTCTAAGCTTATTCCCAGCCTTGTTGAACTTACTTTCCAACACTTACGTCTGGTTTTCATTTATTTTTATCTTGTTACATCTTACATATCTTTGTAATCCACTTTAAATGTGTTCTGGATCAAAACAGACTTGAAAATGCTTAGACGGGTTTGCATCCTATAATCCATGCCCCAGTTCACGAAATTGCATGATAAATATAATTACCACACCATTTGATATAAAGAACTTTATTTTGAAATAAGGAAATACAAATTCTTTGAAGTTGTACATCGGTTCAGACGGAATCATCTCAGCCTTCATTTCTAAAACCAAGCTGACTTTTAAAAACCTTCTAGTAAAATGATTACAGTAAACTTTAGACTTAAAGTCAGGCTAGGATATATGTACTTTATGACAGTCATCATATTACTAGTTTTTATTTATCTTTTTAAATGTGTGTTTCTTCCCTGTTTCGCTCTCCAGACTCAAAACACAATTTCTCACAAAGATTTACTCTCTTTCCTTATCTAAAATTTTCCAAAAAAGGATTTTTAGGCTACACAAATGCAAACAACTCATTTCATGGCCCAGCATGAAACTGTGTAAAAGCAAATCAGAATTGTTTTTAACTGGAGGTATATATTTAACTAAAACACAGACAGGACAAAAGACAAACACAGTTTATGGGAATAGATTCTAGAAAGATTTTTAGTTCAGTGACATATATTAGGTGATTTACTTAATAATACGTTTTTTATAGTGGGAACAAAACATTTTTAGAATTTGTAATACTAAAATTGATCTATAGGTATTCGAACTATCAATAATACTCTGATTTAGTGAGACAAGGCACAGTCTCAGTGACTTAGTCAGTCTTAGTGACTGAAGACATAAAATACTATTGAATTTATTTAACCTAGTGTTCCTGAAGCTTCTGGGCATGACAGGCATGAGGCCATGGTATTGTCCTGGGAACAGTGGCCAGCAGCTGGGTGTTTCAGCACAAGGTTCCCAAAGGGCAGAGGCTCCTCGGGAAATAGTGGGATGGATTAATTTTGACAATAATAAACTTTACATGAGGGTCAGTGTGCATGACAGGATCTAACCAGTCTGAACTCTTGCCAAGAGCCTGAAATCAGAACCACCACCAAGTTCAATCCAAGTGTCCTCGTTTCTACACAGAGAGAACACTTCTAATACTTTTATTTAAAGAAATAAAATCAATCGGTGAACTTCATAGGAAGTGTATATAATACATTTCTTGTGTGAACCTCTTTCTGTTCATTTGGTAGCTTAGAGATATCTGTAAAGATCTGCTTCTTTACTTTTCAACTTCATCAACCCACCTGGATGGAACATGAGATCAACGATATACACCTCAGGGGGAGGGAGAGCCCCAATCAGTCCCTTATGAGTTTCATTCATCAACTTAACTTCATTCCAAGCTCTGCCATACTCCCCACGAACCAGAGAGCAGCCGATGCCAATTTTATCAGCCAGCGCCTGTGGGAGAAAACACAAAAGCAACCAAAAGTGAAGAGGGAGAGGGGCGGGGAAAAATCCTTAGCCGGAAAACCCACCTTGTTGAAGGTGAAATGTACAACTCTTGCGAAGAGGGCTTAGAAAGGAGGCTGAAAAAAAAATGTGGAATATTGTGATAGGAGCGAATACAGTATGATAAGTTCCCTTGTTCCCCAAGATCCTGTAGACTCAAAATCTCTGTGTAGGTCCTGCTGGGAAGTGACATTTTTCAGGCAGTTACACTGCGTTGTATCAGCACAAGATTGATAACGTCATTGGAGAAAAGCTATTCCACGGGCTTTCAGCGCTACCGCACCTATCAATCTTTCCATGTTTCTAGGCTGTTCTGTGGGTGTGATATGCAGAGGGATTGAATGGAGGGATCAAACTGGTGGGGACCTTTTCTTTGCTGATTTATTCTGTGTGATGGGGACGGTGCCGTGCACCATGGGCCGGTCCTTCTTGGGCTGCCTGCTGCCACTTCCTTTGGAGTGGCTTATGTCCCTTGGAAGGGCTCTCTTCAGTTTGCCCTGATTTTGAGGTTATTTTAAAAAGTACCTTTGAAATAATCTGGAAACTTCTTAGCCACATCGTAGCTTCTTAGCCACTTTCTAGTTGTTGTCAACTTGGGCAAATGACTCAGCCTCTCTGTGCTTCCATTTCTTCATCTGAGAGATGAGGAGAACAGAAGAGCCTCCTTCCTAGCAGGCTGTTTGCGGAGATGAAGGGGACGAATGCATGTCAAGTGCTTAGTGTTATGAATGCTGCACAGAGTGGGGACTCAACAAGGGTTCCTAGTAGTAGAAGGCAAGACTTGTGTGGTTTTAATAATCCATGTGTATAGTAATGTGGTTTATTGATTATTTACTATGTACTGACTACACCAGGTAGACTTTTTTGGGTGGACCAAGACGATTAAGACATGGTTGTCCCTCTTAGAGCCTTCCATCCTATCTAGTCTGAGCCTGCCTGATAGACAGTCAACTCCAATACAACAGTATCCAAATGGATGGCGTTCTGTGGTATCGCCATTTATAATAAGACATACACATTTGGTCTCTGTCCCATTTCTGGCATGGAACTTCTAAACCCTTGGGATCTCCTAAGAGATGAGAACCATAAGTGTCTTTATGTTAATGAGGTGACTTCTGGACCGCACTTAAGGATGGGGGCTGTTTGGCAGGGAACCAATCTTAGGATTGGAGGGTTACAACATTCAGTCCCATTCCGATCTCTGGGGAGGAGTGAGGGGTTGCAGGTTGAATCAGCCACCAGTGGCAATGATTTCATCAATCGTGCCTGTGAAATGAAGCTTCCCTGAAAACCCAAAAGGCAAGGGTTCGGAGAGCTTCCGGGCTGGTGACCATGTGGAGATCCAGGGAGTGTGGCATGCCTGGAGAGGGGCACCGAGGCTCCAAGCCTTCTCCCCATACGTTTATCCACGCATCTCTTCCATCTGGCTATTCCTGAGTTATATCCTTTTATGATGAACTGGTGATCTAGTTATCCAAATGTTTCTGAGTTCTGTGAGTCCCTCTAGCAAATTAATCAGCCCTGAGGGGCCTGTGTTCTTGGGAACCTCCAATCTATAGCCAGCTGGTCAGAAGCACAGATGACAGCTGGGGCTTGGGACTGGTTGGCTGAAGTGTGTGTGGCGGGGACGGGACAGTGTTGCAGGACCGAGCCCATAACCTGTAGGGTCTGACACTGTCTCTAGGCGGGTAGTGTCGGAATTGAGTTGCACTGAGCCAGCTGATGTCAGAGGATTGGCTGGGTGTATAAGACTGCCCCCCTACCCCCGGGTCTGCCATCCCTCCCCTCATTGGAAATGGTACTAGAATCCTCTTACACTCATTGTCTAGTGGGGTAAAGAGTTGAAAATAAACATGTTTTCTGAAATAATATTTATTGCTCTCTTAACCCCATGTCAAGGCACTTTAAATCATCAAAATAATCCTGTGAAATAGATAACAATTGCACTTCCCATTTTATGGAGAGTAAAACTGAGGGCAGATCAATTTCCCGAGGAAGGTCACCATAAGTGGTGACCTAATGTGGAAGCCAGGGAATCTGTCCCCAGAGTCTGCATTCGAAAGCTCAGGGTGATCCTGCCTCCCACTGAGTTGAATGAGTTACCAGCTGAAAGTCTCCATCTTCTCTGTGAAGTGGGAAACAAGGTCGTCTGCTCCGAGAAAGAGGCAGAGATGAAAGTGTTAGTAGAAGGACGGGTAGGTGTGGGGCAGAGCTGCTGAGGAGAAAAGGAAAAGCTTGCGACCAGGAGCTGGAAAAGAGTGGCCAGGCTACATGGCTGTCCATGTGAGTTGGGCATGCTGACTTGGTGGTGGCATTCCCCACTGTCAAGTTCCAAAGCCCGAGCATCACAGTGGAAAGGGCAAGCAATCTGACTGGGCCTGGGGGGATTGGCAAGGCAGTGGGGAGGACAGATGGGGTCAAGAAGGTGAGGGAAGTTAGTGAGCCAATTATAAGGTCCAAGGATAATTCATCTAGGCTGCCAAGGGGGAAAAGTAAAGCCAAAAGGGAGGCAGCAAACTGGAAGAAAATAGGAGGATGAAGAGTAGTCATAGGAGTGAATGATTTAGGAGAGGGGAAGGATGAGAGATTTCATCATTGGTTTTGGCTGTCAGGATGTCAGGGGTGGGCAAGACCCGGCTGTTGAACTGTGTGACTCCACGCAGGTGTGAGGGTAATAGATTCACTCTGGCATAATGAGATGGACTGAATGTTCGTGCCCCCCCCACCCCAAATGCATATGCTGAAACCTTGATTCCCCAGTAGGGTGGTATTGGGAGATAGATCCTTTAGGTAGTTAGGTTCAGAGGAGGTCATGAACATGGAGCCCCCACTGCGGGATTAATGCTCTTATAAGAGGAGGAAGAGATCAGAGCCTCCTGTCTGTCCGGGATGTGAGGACACAGGCAGAAAGTGGCCACTGCAAACCAGGAGGAGGGTCCTCACCAGATGCTGACTCTGCTGGCAGCTTGATCTTTGACTTCCCAGCCTCAGCAATTGTGAGAAAGAAATGTTTACTGATTAAGCCCCCCAGTGTATGGGATTTTGTGAGGGTAGCATGAGCACAGTAAATCAGTCTGTTAGACACTAGGGTGCAGCCCACTGGTGTGACAGACACACAGATCAGGAATCAGGAGAGGTTTGTGGAACAGAGGAAAGAATTTGGGTGTCTTTGACAGTTAGTACTTAAGGCCATGTGACTGGAGGACCTCACTGTAGGAAATACATAAAGTGAGAAAAGAGAAGGTCTGGGGTGGAACTGTGAGGGACCCCCACACTGAAGAGGGGTGGAGGGGAAGAGGTCACCAAAGGTGACTGAGATGAGGTGGAAAGAGAGTTCAAAAGACTAAAGAGAATGGTGTCAAGGCACAAGAAGGACAAGTGACAAATTCTTTGACATATTAAGTAAGACAGACGATAGATTCCTGTGGTCCATTCTGAGAGGAAGCCAAGGCCAGGCTGCAGTGGGCTGAGGAGGAAAAACTAAGGAAGCTAAGGAAGGACAAGGTGCTGAGGGGACTCTTGAGTTTTGACCCAGAATGAGAATTATCTACAGATAGAAGCAATGTGGTAGGTTTGATTCAGATAGGCACGGGTTCTGGTTCCAGCTGAGCCTCTGGTTGACCTTGGGTAAGTTCCCTCTTTGAGTTCAGTTTTCTTGTCTTTCAAACAAGGGTAGTAATTCAACCTTTGGCATTTCTGAGACTTTCACAATTGCATTATCAAGTGCTTGACACGTAGTTCAAAATGACGGTGGTCATGGTAATAGGAGCTTTGGGAGTAGTAGCAATGATGAGAAAAAAATTCTATTTCCTCTTTACGTAGTATAGACTTAACTTTAGATTTTCAAGGAAAAACAGCTAATAGAGAGAAAGATTGAAGACAGGAGAAAATTCGATAAAGCAAGAAATCCAAGAAAATAGAGAAGGCTGGCATTTGGATTAGAGATCAAATTAGCTTAGAACTGGAAACAAGATACACATGGATGTAAAGAGGTTTGTAGGTATTTGGGAGGGGGTAGGAATATTTACATTCAGTCTACAGTTCAGAAACCATTTTTGCAGCTCCTACTATATTCCAGATACTTGAGACAATGGACGAAAAAACCACTTACTTCTTTCTCGAATCTGATCCTTCTTGAGTGTCCCCATCTCAGTGAATAATGCCATCATTACCAGTTGCCCCACCCAGGACCTGAAAAATCACTTTGTTCTTCTCATGCAATCCCTCATACCATACCTAGGCAGACACCAACTGTTTTCAGTTGTATCTCTTAAATCTCCCCGTAAACTCATGCCTTCTTTCACGCCCTCACAGCTATGGCTTTAGTGAAGGTCATCCGTAGTTCTTGCTCCAGTGATCTTCCAGTTGGTCTTCCTGTCTCCAGTCCTGCCCCTGCTCTAATCGACTCCCCATTCTGTTGCCTGAATGGCATTCCAAAATCATGTTACTGCTTTCCCCTTAACCACATTCAGTGACTCTCACAGATTTTAGGGTCAAGTGCAAACTCCCGTGGTGCTCTGTGATCCACCCGTTAGCCTCATCCAACCCCTCCTCTTTCCTACATTCAGACAAACTACTCTACATCCCTTCGATGGACCAGGGGCTCTCATTCCTGTCATTTTGTATAAAATGTTTGCTTTGTTTAGAATGCTCTTGTCTTCTTTCTTTACCTGCTGAAATTCTACGTAGCCTCTAATACTCGGGCTGCATATGACTTCCTCCTCTGAAACTTTCCCTGACGTCTCCTTAGAATCCACAAGTCTCCTTAGGTACCTGGTGTAAGGGCTGCCAATTTCGTATCTCTGTATTCCCAGACCTTGGAAGAGCCCTTGGCCTATAGTAGATGTATGATAAATGTTGAATGAATATGCTTCTGACAGTCTAGCGAATATACACATACATATGTATCTCAAATCGAAGTACCTCTAAATGATAGGGTTAGTATTAGCCAGTTAAATGTTAGCTGCTGGCTCACACCATCATGATAAAGACAGTTTTACCTACTGGCAAATGAGGCAAAAATGTGTTAAGTACCTTAAAAAGCAAAGCTCGATGGTAGAAGATTCCTTGTTTGATCAGTCCAATTGGTACAACATTGGATTTAAGTTGAAATTTTAGTTCACTTATATGAAGCTCCCAGCTGAAATCATGTAGTTTCTCTTTTGAAACTTTACCACCCATTTTTTCTGCCACATACCTGTGTCAATTACATTGAGAGCAAATCAATCAAGTTTAATATCTCACTTTGGATGCTTTGAGTGTAACTGAATGTATAACTATATGTGCAAAAACTATTTCCTCTGACTTTTATTATTGGCTTTACTTTTTTTAAACTTACTATAAGCGTGTTAACATCATGCCTGTTGTCTTCAAACTATCATGTATAAACTGAAATTCTAACTATTTCATTCAACCAAAGGAAGAAATAAATGCTAATTTCAATATTTACAAGATACTAATCAATATCACACTAAATTTGTATCAGAGCAGTCTTAAAGTTCTATTTTGCTCTCGAAAAATATTTTCAAGCATTTCAATCTGAAATCCAAGGCACTGTACTAACATATGGTCCTTCTTTTAAGGACTTTGAACACAGGGATAACAAGAACACACTGGAAATTTTCCCATTGGATTCCCAAATATTTTCAAGTTCTATAAGTGTTTTCCTTTTAAATTGTCTTATTTTTTTGATTTAGAGGCATTTATGTAACACTTAAGTGAGAGGAGAGAGGAAGGGGGCAAAAGGAAAACTGATTAAGTTGCATGGTGTGCTTTGCCTGGGGCTTTCCTCCTCATTGGAAGCTCTCCCGGCAGAAGTTAGTACACACACCTCCAAAAATCCTCTGCTGAAGGCTCCTACATCTTGGAGTAGAGGCAAAATTGCAAGTTTTAAGAAAGAATTTCCTCTTGCTGTCCATAGGATCAAGCAAAGAACAATGGTGAAAACCAGAAAGGGGCGGGGAGAGAGCTGTCGCATGGACTCTGCCAGGTATCCTGTAATGAATGCCAGGAACCAAAGGCACAGGGACAAAGCTCTGGATCTTGCCGCGTAAAGGGCTCAGGTTAAAACAAAACAAAACAAAACAAAACAAAAAAAACCCCAATTATTTGGGAATGATGGAAAGTGTTCCTGATAGGAACAGAGCATGGGACATCTGACAAATGCTGAAATGAGCTCAGAGTTCTGCAAGCGTCATCACTTCTCAAGGACATCAGGAAAACTTCAGTCGCCAAAAATGTTCTCTTCCAGTTCTGGCTGATGAGAGTCAATGATCTGGCGGCTGTGTTTCTTGCAGTTGTCACACCCAGGTTTGATGAGTGCAAGGCACGTCTACTTGGAGTAGATCCAGGCTCTCGCAGAGACTACAGCTGCTGTAGGATCCAGTAGCTCACTTACAGTGCCAGCTGCAGAGGTCACCCTCTGCTTCCTGCGATTCCTAATCCCTAACAGCTAGCTACCAAGTCAAGGTCTCAGATTCCTCTTAGTGGACTCACATTAAATGCTCTAATGAGGAAGGCAGCGTTACCTGGCCTCCGCAGAGCATGGAGCCTGCCCGAACAGCCACCCCTTAGAGCACGCACACCCTCACTTGAGAGCAACGTGAAACGCAAGATACCAGACATCTATCTGACCTAAAAATCAATGATAAGTATTCGTATCAGAAAAGAATTTGTGGAGCTGGGGTAACCCGGAAATGGGCATTAAGGAGGACACGTGATGGCATGAGCCCTGGGTGTCATAGAAGACCGATGAATCACTGAACTCTACCTCTGAAACGAATAATACACCACATGTTAATCCATTGAGTTTAAATTTTAAAATACCAAAAAAAGAAAATAATTTGTGAGTTTGCAAAGAATTCACAGTAGGATTCCTTTAAATCATGAGCACCCCGTGTACCTAAGGAGTAATTTAATTTTCTTTCTTTCTTTTTTATTTTTGGAGTAATTTAATTTTCAAACTTTTGATTCATTCCTAACTTCTTCAGGATCACTTTGAACGATGCCTTTAATGGTTTAGCTGGAGAAAATGACAAAAGCATTTTTCTTTAAGCAATTTCCACCTCCTAGCTCTGATTCTTGGCGGAAATGGGACCTAAAATAGAAACTGGGCATTTTTTCAATTTATTGTGTTTCTGCTTCAGGGTCAGAAGTGGGGGGCAGTAATTATGGTGTCGTTAGCTGAAAATGGGCTAAGAAATGCAAACCACTAAAGTAAAAACCTGTGCTTCAGAAACTTAAAATGCCTATGTAGATAGAGATAACTTACTTGGCAAGAGCCTCAATCTGCTCCTTGATATTGGTTATGGGGAATATCGACTTGGTCACTTCATACACATAAACACAGAAGTCCGGGTCAGAGGGAGGGTACCATTCTTTATCGGGGCTCCCTTCTCCGATCAGTTTGGGGACTGCTGCAACCTCTTCTTCCTCCTTCACTTTTTCCTCTTCTTTTTTCCCTCGGCCTTTCCTTTGAGAGGAAACGGCAGCAATGAGAGTCACAAAATGAATAGGCAGTAACTGCACTCCGAGTTCATCTGAAGAGCACCCCAGAAATAGAGTATTTTATACCTTAACGACCATATCATATGCAGTTTTCAAATTTTTGATGACAACGATAGTGTTTTATAGTCTCTATATTATGTAAGAGAAATTAGCTTTCAAGATAACATGACATGACTGATAAGTGTTATGAAAATCGTACACTGGTCTTGCATACGATTACCTAGCCAGATGTCTGGTGCGTAGTAGGTACGTAATAAACATTTATTGAATTGGGAAAAAATAGGTTGCCTCCTCAGGGAGTCTAAGCCGGTCTTACATCATCTCTTGCTTCGGTTGAGACATTCCGCAGGAAGAGTCTGAATCACTGTTTTTTAAAAAAAGAATGACCCAAAACATGGAAAAAAGGCAAAACAATAAGGCTAGCATCCATGTCACTCAGGAGTGAAGACTTACCTAAAGTTTATCTTTTAAAAAAAATTTTTTTTTTAAGTTTTTATTTATCTATTTGACAGGGACAGACCGAGAGAGAGAACACAGCGTGGGGAGTGGGAGAGGGAGAAGCAGGCTTTCCAATGAGCAGGGAGCTGGATGCGGGGCTTGATCTCAGGACTCTGGGATCATGACCAGAGCCGAAGGCAGCTGCTTAACCGACTGAGCCACCCACGCACCCCCATCTTTTTTTTTTTTTTAAAGATTTTATTTATTTGACAGACAGAGAGAGACAGCACAAGCAGGCAGAGTGGCAGGTAAGGGAGAGAGAATAGTAGGCTCCCCACTCAGTAAAGAGCCTGATGCGAGACTTGATCCCAAGACCCTGGAATCATGACCTGAGGAGAAGGCAACGGCTTAATGGACTGAGCCACCCAGGCATCCCTTACCTAAAGTTTATCTAGGGAAATGCACTTAATTCTGTACTTAGGAAAACTGGAATGTACTTAGTTGTAAAGACACTGTTTAATTAAAACGGTCTATGAATTAATTGCTTCAAACTTAGAGAATTTGCTAGCTTACATGTGTTTATTTAGTAGAGATGCAAACTATTTCTGTCGGTGGAGAAGATCTTGCCAGAGGCAAGTTTATTTTCCTGTAGGATGCTAACTAGTTGTTGTTGTTTTTTATGTAACTCAGTGATCTAACATTCCTTAATTAAACTGGATATAAATACCCAGATCCTCAAATGTCCTCTGGACCAAATGTCCTTTGGACTAATATTAACATCTTACTGGTTCCCTCATTAATTTATGAGTTGGGCAAAAGTAATGACATGTGTTCTCATTCCAGGGAGCATGGAGTAGGCACATTTAATCCTGTTTCTTCTACTGAATACACTCCATCCAACCTGGACAGGATTCGACCACTACTTGAAGACTCCGAAAAGCAAATGGTAGCAGGAAGATCCGAGAAAATCTTTTGAATTATTACTAAACAGATGGTGAGTTTATTTTTTTCTCCAGTATTCTCCAAACCAAACTAGACACAGCTCAAAATCTGGAAGTAGGCATCAGCACAGACAGAGCGCTCAAGCAGAAGCCCTCTCAAGAAAGAGGAAAGACAGAGGGTGCAGGAAAGCTGTGTTTTGTTGTGTTCTTTTTTTCCCCCTCCATTCTTTTGTGCCTCAGCCCCTAAGGAATCCTGTGACAGCGGTGGCAGTGGTGACATCAGTATTTCATAAGAACCTAAAATAACTTAATACTTGCTCGGTCCTCATGTTGCTTGGCTGGAGATATAGGATCAGTCATGGTAAGAGTATGTAGTAGGGCAGGTAAATGAAGTTTTCTGGCTTGAGGACCAAAAAGAAACCTCCAAGGAACCAACAAAGACAAGGGAGATCACGAAGAGGGAAAAGCTCAGGAAAAAAAAAATCAAGTTATTTATGAATTCTTAGGCTTACCCCCTGCCCCAAGCTGTGTATACATGGTTCTGACCCTAAACAGTACATCACAGATTTTGGCCGGTTTCTGTAGTGTGGTGGTTATCACGTTCGCCTCACACAGATTTTGAGGATGGAACAATGGGACTAACCACCACCCAAATCCTAAGCTGGACACACAGTCAGGACTGCTCCAAATAGCACTGCCAAGCCTTTGGAAACCAGACTGACCATGGAAATGACAACCCATGGAACACTGGCTGAAACTTGTTGAAGACTGGAAGCAGCTGGGTCTGGGTGCCTGACTGTCTCAGTTGGAAGAGTGTGTGACTCTTGATCTTGGGATCGTGAGTTTGAGCCTCCATGCTGGGTGCAGAGATTACTTAAATAAAATACAATTTAAAAAAAAAAAAGAAGAAGAAGAAACCAACTGGGTCAACTACTGGGTAAAACAGACACAAAAGAAAGACATTTTTCTTAGAAGGCACATAAAACTCATTCACTAATATCTTGATTACTGTATTTTTATCACAAATCATTAAATCAGAGAGATTCAACTTTATTCTTCTTTTTCAAAATTATTTTATATACCTTCCCGTAAAGTTTTTAGAATTAGCATGTCTGTATCTACAGAAAATCCTGCTGGAATTTTGATGGAATTATACCAAATTTATAGATCAATTGGGGAGAAAGCTGACATTTTTACTATGTTGAATTTTCCAATACATGAACATGGTATATCTCTTCACTTATTTAGTGACTCTTTGATTTCCTTTGTGTTTGATGGTTATCAATGTATGTTTTGTTTCACTTTCATTTTGAAATCTATTAAAAATGGTATTCAACAAATTTGGGGGCTTCAATTTTTTATTGTTAGTATATAGAAAAATGATTTTTGTGTATTAACCTGATATCCTGATCTGTTGCTAAACTCACCTATTAGTCCTATGAGGTTTTTTAAAAAGTAGATTCTTTAAGGATTTACTATTTAGACTATCTTGTTGTCTGCAAATAGGAACTATTTTTTCCCCTCACTTTCCAATCTTTATACTTCTAAAAATTGCCTTATTACAATGTGTAGGCCTTCCAATATAATGTTGAATAGGAGTGATAAGAATAGTTATCCTTGTTTGTTCATGATCTTCTCAGAAAAGCATCAGTCTTTCACCATTAAGTAAGATATAATCAGTAGTTTTCTTCTCCCCTCCATGGATGCCTTTCGAAGATTTTTTATTTTATTTATTTGACAGAGAGGTCACAAGTAGGCAGAGAGGCAGGCAGAGAGAGAGGGGAAGGCAGGCTCCCTGCTGAGCAGAGCGCCCCTTTTGGGGCTCGATCCAAGGACCCTGAGATGATGACCTGCGCTGAAGGCAGAGGCTTAACCCACTGAGCCACCCAGGAGCCCTGGATCTTGTTCCTTCTTATTGTCATGGATGCCTTTCATCAGATAGAGAAAGTTCCCTTATATTCCTATTTTGCTGATAGTTTTATTTTTTTATCATAAATAATGTTGAATTTTGTCAAATAATTTTTCTGCCTCAATTAATATGATCATGTAGGTTTTTTCTTTATACTGTCAATATGGTAGATTACATTGATTGATTTTCAAATGCCGAACCAGGCTTACATTCTTGGGATAAGCTCCTCTTGGATGAATTATTCTTTTTATGTATTGCTGGATTTGATTTGCTAATATTTCATAGAGGACTTTTATATCTGTATTCATGATGGTTCCTCAGCAGTAGTTTTCTTTTTCTTTTTTTAAGATTTTATTTTTAAATTTATTTGTCAGAGAGACAGAGAGTGCACAAACAGGCAGAGGCAGAGAGGGAAGTAGGCTCCCCTCTGAGCAAAGAGTCTGATGCGGGACTTGATCCCAGAACCCTGGGATCATGACTCGAGCTGAAAGCAGCGGCTTAACCGACTGAGCCACCCAGGCATCCCCATAATTTTTTGTATAACCATCTTGTCTGATATTGGCATTAGGATAATACATTGGGAAACATTTTCCCTTATTTCCTGGAAAAGACTATTTAAAGTTGTTATTAATTCTTGAAACGTTTAGCAGAATTTACAAATAAAACCATCAGGGTCAGGAGATTCTTTTTAGGAATGGTTTTATGAATTCAATTTCTTTCATAGTTCTGGGTTATTTAGGTCATCCATTTTATCCTTGGTGAGTTTTAATAGTTTGCAGTTTTTGATGAATTTGCTCATTTCATCTAAGTGGCTGAATTAAAGTGCTCATAGCATTATCCTCCAATGTGTGCAGGGTTTGTGATGATAATTCCTTCTTTCATTTCTAATATTGATAATTTACATATTTTCTTTTTTATGTTTTGTCAGTCTTGCCAGAAGTTTATCAATATTATTGATGTTTTAAAATAAGCTTTTGATTTCCTTTGCCTTCTCTGCAGTTCTTCTGTTTTCAATTTCATTGATTTCTGGTCCTTATTATTTTCTTCCTTCTCCTTGTATTGGGTTTCCTTTGCTTGTTTTTTTCTAGTTTGAGGTAAGAGCTTAGCTTACTAATGCAAGACCTTCCTTTCATTTTAATACATTTAGTAAAATAAATTTCCCTCTAAGCACTGCTTTGCTTTTATCCCACAAATTTTGATATTCTATATCTTCACTTTCATTCAGTTCTTTGCAGTTTTAAACTTCCTTTGAGACTGTTGTCCCATAGATTATTTAGAAACGTGTCATTCAATTTCTGCCCATCTAGAGATTTTCTTGTTGTCTTTCTGTTGTTAATTTCTAGTTTGTTTCTATAATGGTCAGAGATCATATCCTGTATAATTTCAATTATTTTAAAGTTGCTTAGCTTTGTTTTATGATCCTGGGTATTTGTAAATGTTCCACATAAAGTTGAAAAAATATGTTTTCTGTTGTTAGTGGTGGAATGTTCTATAATATATTGATTGGATTCTATTTATTGCTGGTGTTGTTCAAATCTTTTATATCTTTGCTGATTTCAGGTCAAGTAGTTCTGTCAGTTGCTCAGAGGGGAGTGTTGAAATCCTCAGCCATAATTTTGGACTTGTCTATTTCTACTTTCTGCCCTATCCGTTTTTGCTTCATGTGTGTGAGGCTCCGTTGTTTGGTGCTAACATTATTAGGCCATTATGTCTTCCTCACAGATGAACCCATTTTGTCACATGTAATGTTCCTCTCTGTCTCTAGAAATTCTCTTTGCTCTGAAGTCTACTTTATTACATATTAAAAGGCCACTTCTACTTTTTAAAAAATTAATGTTTACATGGTACCTTTTTCCAGCTTTTCACTTTCAACCTACCTATACCAATGAATTTGAAGTGAGTTTCTTTAAAGAGCATATAGTTCCACATAACATTTTTAAAAAGATTTTATTTTTAAGTAATCTCTACACCCAACATGGGGCCCAAACTTACAATCCTGAGATCAAGAGTCACATACTCTACCAACTGAGGCAGCCAGGTGCCCTTCCATCATAACTTTTTAATCCACTCTGCCAATCTCTGCCTTTTGATTGGTTCTTACTCCTCTGTTTTTCCTTTTTTGACTTTTTGTTGGTTACCTGAACATTTTTTAGTTTTCCACTCTGATATATTTGCATCATTTTTGAGTGTAGCTCTTTGTATTGGTTCGTAGTGGTTACTGTAGGATTTTAGTACACATATGTGGTTTATCACAGTCTGCTGGTATCCACATTTGAGGAAAGTGTGGAAACCTCATATCCATCGAGCTCTCTTTACCTTTCTTTGTTTTTGTTTCAATCATCAAATATGATTTATAAAACTCATGAGGAAATAGGCTATTGTGTATACCCATATTCCAATTCTTTTTGCTATTCCTTCTTTCTTCCTTGATGATTCCAGTTTCTTTCAACATTTTCTTCTTGTTTGAAGAACTTCTAGTAACTAGTCAGTATGTAAAGGTAGAGCTATTGGGAACAAATTCTTTGTTTTCCTTCACTTGGAAATGTCTTTACTTCCCCCTCTTCATTGTTAAAGGATAGTTTCCCCAGAGACAGAAGACAGGGTTGATTTCTTTAGCAGTTGAGAAACGTTAAGCCACTTCCTTTTAGCCTGAGAGAAATGTACTGTCATTCAAACTGGAGTTTCCTTATAGGAAACTGGAGCGTGCGCTTTTATGAATTTTGGATTCCATGACTCAGGTGGACTTCCTTGGGCGGAGCTATCTTCCACAAGAAAATTGTGTCCTATGCTATGCTAGCAGAAAGAGAAGGAGGACAAGGAAACCTCTGTGTGACTTCTATAGCCTTTGCTTAAGTGTGTTTTTTTCCTGCAGCTCCTGTATTATATCTTTTGCTATAATAGATCTCAGCCATAACTATATATTTATATAAGTATAAATATAATATATCCCCAGCTAGCCAAGAAAATGGGGCTAGGTCCCATGAATTTCCTAAATTATGTCTTTGCAACTACTGAGCATTCTGTTCCACAAGCAGTATGTTAAGGGCAGGAATTATCTTTATTTTTCTTTTTAAAGATTTATTTATTTATTTATTTGACAGACAGAGATCACAAGTAGGCAGAGAGGCAGGCAGAGAGAGAGGAAGGGAAGCAGGCTCCTTGCTAAGCAGAGAGCCCGACGTGGGGCTCGATCCCAGGACCCTGGGATCATGACCCGAGCCGAAGGCAGAGGCTTTAACCCACTGAGCCACCCAGGAACCCCAGGAATTATCTTTAAGTATTTCTTGAAGTACAGGGTGAAAGGGGAGAGGATCAGCTAAAGTCCATGTGAATTTTCTCCTTAATTTATTTTGATGAAAAAAATACAAAAATAATTTTATGAAATGCTTTTGGAGAATTACACAAAACTCTATAATTATTATTTATTTCAGAGAGACAGATGGAGAAGCAGACTCCCTGCTGAGCAGGCCTGATCTTAGGACCCTAGGATCATGACCTGAGCCAAAAGCAGATGCTTAACTCACTGAGCCTCCCAGCTGCCCCAAGTTTTATATTTTCTAATTCAATATTCTATTGACTGTAGCTAAGTAAAGGGCTGAGCCTAATCATGTATGAAATGCCCTCACCACATATTATGGTAAAATCTTTAAGCAAAAATTAGTATTTTCCAGCTCTACCATCTAAACACCTTTGTTTTTTTTTTGTAAATGGAACATCTTCACACCCATAGGAAGACTTTAGGAAAAAGGAAACAACCACTGGAAGGTCAATTAGAATGGTGGGAAGCATATTCAGGTTTACCTATTCAGGGTAAACTTAGTTACAGGGTAGCTTTATAATATTGGACAATTTGACTTAGAACCACCTATAAAACAAAGCAGGTTATATTTCTCACTGAGTGTGCCTCCAGGAGAAAGGAAGAATCATTTGGCACATAGAAGATGTTAGCCAGCACACAGGGCTAAGTGCATCATGGAGGGCAATCTTATTGGGCGATTAAAAAGGGATAATTTAATAGAGCTCTTGAACTGTAGTTTCCCACAGCTCTATGTGGAAGTATTTCATTTGGACTTCATTCCCATGAAGTCTGCCCAGTTGTGTTAAGGGCTTTAATACTTAAAGGAGTTTCATTTCTAAATAAATATGGAAACAAGTGCTCAGAAATAACAAAATTAACTCTCATAAAGTTAATCCTCAGAAAGAACATCAATTTATGATGAAAGACAGCAGGACTTTTAACTTTCTTACAGAGGCTTGAGTGAAACTACCTCAGAAAACAGAGATTTACTGTGGGAATCCAGAACAATAGGGATTGTTTCTGTGTTCATAGGTGGGCGAGAAGGTAGGTAGCTAAGTAGAGAGAGAGATTTGCCTGGCTCCAAATTGTGTATTGACATTTTCAAAGTTTAGTCACTCACTCCTTTTTGACATCATCAACTATTTGAACAAATAAATTAGAAGGCAAGGCTGCTGGGAGAACTGTAAGTCATGAATCTGGCCCACATGGGGTTTCAATGGAGGCAGGAAGAGTTTGGTATAGGAAAAATAACTATTATGCCTGGTAGCGTTCAATAAATTCCACATGACTGATAAAAATAAGAAACTCAAGATGTTCCAGAAATCTATCCCAACTGGGTGTCCTGTTCCACCTACTCTGTTCCAAAAGAATGAGGAGAGAGTATCGTACAAAGTGGACACACAATGTATTCTGGGCTTAGAAGAATGCATGTGTGCATGTGTGCGTGTGTGCGTGTGTGTGTGTGTGTGTGTATGTAGCTTATCTTGTTATTTGCCAATGTCCCAGTACGGTGTAAGCTCTTTGAAAATAGAGGTTTTTGTTCACTGCTGTATCTCTAACACTAGAACAACTCCTAGCACTTAGTGCAGTATTTGCTGAATGAATGAATAATCTCAAGAAAAGAAGGTGAGAAGGTATTTAAATGTGATTAAGATGTTAAGGGTGATTAAGAGACAATATATATTTCTGAAAGACTTTTGTAGTCAGTCCAGATTTGGGGGGGG